>JANAVB010014200.1:3428466-3735966 GCA_029216955.1 Iris pallida
AGAATACCCCCGAAGCATCGAGGGTCCACCTCAGCACGTCCGCCTCGATGCCGATACTCAAACCGCGCTGACGGATGATATCAGCCGATTAAACACCGGACCACTCCGTGATTTATCCCAGTCCCAGTCGTCTATGGCGGGGTTCCACATAGTATCTCTCGGGGACTCCCCGAGGCATGGGATCATGCTGTCCCCTACCCATCGCTCCAAGAATGGATCAGAATCGCCCGCCCCCAATTGGAGTCTTATCGCGGGCTCCGCCAGGTCACGGCCGATAAGGATACGACGCCAAGCCGTAGAAGATCTGCTGTTGGAAGTGGCCATAGCAGGGTGGGAGTGCTTGAAGTATCTGGCTTTCAAAAACCTGGTCCAAAGGTTGTTGTTGGTGTGAAGTTTCCACCATAATTTCATCGAGAAAGCTTTGACGATGTGAGAGAGTTTGGGAAAACCCAACCCCCTCTCGGTTGTTGGATGCGCCATGGAATCCCAGCTAGCCCAGTGATGCTTGTCTTGACCGTTGCAGTGCCCCCAAAAAAAATTACAGAAGATCTGTTCGATGGAGGAGAGGACCTTTATAGGCGGGGAACAAGCGGCCAGGGTGTGAATAGGGATGGAGGTAAGCACATGGTTGATGAGGATCATCTTGCCGCCAGGGGAAAGAGTAGCATTATGCCACCCAGCAAGTTTCTTCCTGATTTTAGTGGTCAAATTCTCAAAGATGCCAGAGTTGGACTTTCCGTACACAAGAGGGCAGCCAAGATAGTCAAACGGAGGGTGGTTAACAGAAAAGGACGTTAAGTTGGAGAGGTTTGTGGCGTGATCTCTCTTGATGTTATGGTGGGCATAGATGATGCTCTTGGAGGGATTGATCTTCTGACCGGAGCATCGAGAGTACCTCTGTAGGGTATTGTGGACCACCTCTACCGCTCCTTCGTCCCCGGATGAGAAGATGAGGAGGTCATCGGCGAAGGCCAGATGGGTGATGATAGGGCATCCACTGAAAGTGTGATAGTGCTGGAAGTGCGGGGCGTTGATCATGTTGTTAAGGTTCCTGCTCAGAGCATCGGCTGCTATGATGAAGACGGTGGATGATAGAGGGTCACCCTGTCTAACCCCTCGCTCTGATTTGAAAAACCCTTCCGCTTGGCCATTGATGACCGTAGAGAACCAAGAGTTGCTGATGGATCTCCATACGATGTTGGTCCAGTTTTCAGAGAAACCGAATACCCTGAAAACCCAGATGATGAATTGCCAATCCAGTCTGTCGTAGGCTTTCTCCATGTCAATTTTGATCGCGATATTGCCTCCTCTCACCGAAAATTTCATGCATGTGATGAGCTCTTGGGCCAGCATAATATTGTCTTGGATGTTTCTCCCCCGGATAAATCCACTTTGCTCCTCGAAAATGATCCTTGGTAGGAAACCTGCCATCCTGGTTGCGATGATCTTGGAGATGATCTTGTTGGTGAATGTGCAGAGGCTGATAGGGCGAAAATCACGAAAAGTTTCCGGATTGTCTTTTTTAGGGATAAGGATCAGCTTGGCGCCAGAGATGGCTCTGGGGTAAGTGGCTCCCTCGAAGAAAGCGATAGCCGCTTCGGTGATGTTATGACTGATGATGTCCCAACACGTACGAAAGAATACTCCTGAGAACCCGTCCGGGCCCAGAGCACTATGCTCGTTCAGCGCCCACACGGCCTCTTTCACTTCCTGAGCGGTGGGGGGTTTCTCTAACTGGGCGTTGTCGGCCGTATTGATGAGAAGGGGTATTTGGTCGAGGCCCTATATATATATTACCTTCTTTCAATATATATATATATATATATATATATATATATATATATATATATATATATATATATATATATATATATAGCAAATTAGATTTAGCATAGTGGTTAAGAGAGATGTATGCGGCCCAAGTGGTCAGGAGATCGATTCCCGGTGGGAGCGTTCACCACAATTACCTTCTTTCAATATATATATATATATATATATATATATATATATATATATATATATATATATATATATATATATATATTTTTCAATATATATATATATATATATATATATATATATATATATATATAGTGTAGATAACCTCTAGCCTAGTAGTTAAGAGATGCATGCGGTCCGAGTGGTCAGGAGTTCGAATCCCAGTGGGAGCGATTCCAGAAAAAATTTACCTGGTTCCAAATATATACATATATATATATATATATATATATATATATATATATATATATATATATATATATATATATATATATATATATATATATATATATACGGCTTATATATATACACGGCTTATATATATATATATATATATATATATATATATATATATATATATATATATATATATATAAGCCGTGTATATCATCAACCATTTTCTTTAAAAAAAATCATGTAAAAAAGTTGTTGGAAAAAGTTAAATTTTGTTATATATATTCAAAATGAGGAATTGAACTCAACCAAACAAGAAAAAAACATCTCACCTTAACCACATGAGCTAGAAAAGATATTTGACTATAATTGGATAATATTCTGTCACGATCCGTACCCTGTTTAGGGGTACGAGCACGTGGGTACGTCCAGCCTACGCCGCAGCATCCACGGTAGAACGCTGTAAAGGTCATCTAAAATATACAGTATCTAAGACACAATAATGTAACCTGTCATCTCCGTACGGAGGAATATAAGCACAACTCAATCACATAAATCTAAGGAAGATAAGCACGATGATAAAGATAAGGATAAAGATGAAGTAAATAGTCTGAAATAGTGCTGAGTCACAATCACAAGTTCAGAAACCAAGACATAAAACAATATCCCAAAATAAATACTACAAGTCTCAAAGTATCAAACTGGAATGTAATCAAGACAAAATCTAGGTAAACTAGGTCACTACTGGCGGTGCGTCCTCTACGAGCACCGATTCCACAGGCTGGTCCTGGTCATAGGTTCCATCTATGCCAAACCCGTAGTAGGTCGGACAATCTGCATCTAAATCCTCTGAAAAATAATGGAGGTTATCCTGTCAGGATATGAGCAAGTACAAACACCAACAACAGTTTTATGTGAATTGACAAATACTATAAGAGACAATTATAATGAAATACAAGATGAAATGTCAAGACTGAATTTAAAACAGTACAAGAGAACTGGATATCATGTCATGTGTGAGATATAAGATAAAACTGGAATATAAACAATAAAAAGTAATATGAGGTATGATGTAAACATAAAAATAATGTGCCATGAGATATTAGAGAGTTATGTGATCGGCTTGGGTCAAGATCAGGCTGTTCCATTTGATTGGCTATGCACATGTAGTATAATAGTATAGGGATCAGGCCGGCCAAAATGGAAAGCTATGCAAAAGTAGTATAAGGTCAGGCTATACCCTACGTGTAGTGAGGGCGGAGATATGCACAAGTAATAAACAAGTAGGGGTAATGATCACATAATCTCTAATAACTCCCCCATCCCTGAGTAGTATAATAAATCCAGACATGACATGTCATGACACGGGATTCGAAGAGCAGGGGGCCAGCCCACTCCCAAATCAGTGTCTATACAAGTACAAGAAACAATATCGAACAATGTACTCATATACCAGGTAACCCAAAAATGACATCTTATGACACTACCAGAATACGTCATTTTAGCGACGCCTAAAGACGTCGCTAAAACAACAATTTTCGTCGCTAAAAATATTTAGCGACGAAATTACCGACGTTTTGGGCTGGTCGCAGAAATGTAAGTCGCTGATCTTCAAAACGTCGCCAAACGTCGCAAGTACCGACGTTTACCGGCGTATATATACGTCGGTATATTACCGACGTCTACCGTCGTGTCGTCGTTGTATTAGCGACGTGTTTTTGACGTCGCTACGCGTCGGTAACTTTACCGACGATTATCGTCGTGTTGTCGGTGGTTTAGTGACGTGTTCAAAGTCGCTACACGTCGGTAAAGTCCTGGGAATTCCTGGGATGATTACCGACGTGCACCGACGTTTACCGACGTTCTCCGACGTATAATGACGTCGATAAACGTCGGTAACCTGGAAAATATTGCAGATTTACCGACGTTTACCGACGCAAACGTACGTCGGTGGACGTCGGTAAACGTCGCTAAATCTGCAAAAAAAATAAAAAATAAAATACAGAATGTCCATTTCTCCTTGCAGTTTTAAAAGATAACCATTTCTCACTGTAGAATAGGATCCAAACAATCACAGAATGTCCATTTCTCACTGTACACAGGTTTCAGTCCCTATAATCAAGTCTACAACAATCACACAACAACAAGTATCCAAATAACCAATTCTACACCAAATAACAAAGTCTACAACCAAATAACCAAAGTCTACACATAACCAACAAATAGAATAGGATCCAAACATCCAAATCTACACAACCAACAAATATCCAAGTCACAAACAAAGAATGAAACAAACACAAAGAAACAGTCCTAACTAGGACTACTAGGAATCTGGTGCAGGAGGGGCACCGCCGCGACGAAGGGATAAGAACAACTCATACTCCTCAAGTGAAATCGATACCGATGGAGCAGGCAGTGACGTCGGTGGAGTCGATGTCGAAGAAGAAGGCGGTGGAGGCGACGGAGTCGACGACGATGAAGGCGCACCCGGAGGACCAGCACGCTCCAACGCTGTAAGTCGCTGGTGGTATGAATCCATGATAGATAACATTCTATCACTGCTCTGGACCATCGATTCCTACGCCAATCTCATCCTCTCGGCCATGGTCACCTGTCCTGTCTACAGCTCCGTCATCGTGCGCTCTAACCCTCCAACGGTGCGCTCTGTCCTCTCAGTCGTCTTCCTGAGGTCCATAATGCCGCGGTCGAGCGCATCCAATCGTGCTAGCAGCGCATGATCGTCCGTAGGGTGCTGAGACTGATCCTCGATCCGTCGTAGCAGGTCGTCACGGAGAGACTCCATCATCTGGTGGACTCGGGCAGACTCCTGGGATGGCTGTGGACCATACACACTAGCAGGAGATGTCCTAGAGGACTGGGTCGCAACTAGGGCGCCATAGGATCCCGTACCGTAGTAGGTACCCCTACGGAGTCCACCAGCGGCGACCATCCACAGCTCATCCGCCGACGGAGCTTGAGTGGGATGCGAGGAAGTACCGGCCTCTCCTGTATCAGGTGCACTAGCAGCCGCCCGTTCCCGCAGCCTCTGATACTCGGCCTAGAAAGTATGGATAGTACTCTATAATTTCTAATTTTTAATTAATGTACTTATTATTACTAACTACATGAATATTTATTTGCATCATATTTACTAAGTTATATTAAAATTGACACGAAGTATTAAATTAAGATAACGTATTATAATACTTACATAAGTCTGCTCGGCCCTCTCGTCAATAAGGTCACCGCCGCGACGATGGGTGGCCAGGAAGACGTTCACCATGTCGGCGTTACCGACCTTCCTTACATGTAATTAAATTTATTATCTTAGTAATAATTTATCATTTTTGTATTAAAATAATATTTTTAAAAGAGGAAGACATACCAGACGAATAAAATGTTCCGTCATTGGAATCGACCCACCGCACCACTTCGAGGCATGTTGCCTAGCCGCCTTGGCCTTCTCCGACTTCTCCTTGTACCTTGGCTCGTCGAATCGAGCCTTCATCGCATTCTACTGATCAGGGGTGATCCAACCTTGGATCGGCTTTTCGGCACGATCACGATCCTTCTGATCATTGATAGCGTCGCGGATCAGCTTGGCAGCGACGGCCGGAAACATCCCCTCGATAAGCTCGACCCGGTGCGGTGGATAGAAAAACATATCCTAGAAGAGCGCAAACCAAATATTTATCAGTTATATATAATATGCAAAAATTATATGATTCATGTTAAAAGCAAATATATTTTAACCTTGAAGCGCGCAAACCAGAAGGCCTTCCTCTCGTCCGGAGCATCAGAGTAGTTAATCCAAGCACCACCATAATTATGCCTCAGCATGTGTCCTAGACGTCTCTGTACCTCTGGGGGACGATATCTATACAAACATATTATATTCATGAAAAAAGTTAATTTACGATAAAAACAGAAAGAAAAAAAAATTATAAACCAAAACACCTACTTTGTACCGTCGGCCCAGATCTCCGTCCTCCTCTCCTCCGGAGGTGCGCACGCGTCATCTGCATGATGCTGGTCGGCCGTCGGTGCCGCCGCCTCGGCCGTCGGCGCAGCATCCGCCATCTGCTCATCCGTCTCCATCGTCGTATCAGCAGCAGGAACGCTAGACGAGCGAGCACTCTCAACAGGCCTGGAACTACTCGTCCCAGGAGATATGCCACGTGACGTCGTCCCAGCAGGCCTATCTACTGTCCGATATGGAGGAGTAATCGACGACGAGGATCCAGAGCCGGTACCAGTAGAAGGTACCGAAGGAAAACTTCGTCCTCTAGCAGTACCTGTAGGAAGTACCGGAGGATGATGACCTCGTCGTCCCCCTCGGAACACTCTGCGACGATCTGTCATACCTGATAACAGCATATAATAATACAACAAATAATAGAGACTAGAAATATGAAAGTACAACAAATAATAGAGACTAGAAATATGAAAGTATAACAAAGACAAGATAATAACCAAGACAACATATGATGATACATTCTACAATAAACATCTAAGTCCAGATAATATATTATAGAAGAAACATCTAAGTTCAGATAAGTATCTCTCTCTCAATCATCTTTAGAATAATCATCTTGTTCGTCTTCCTCGACCTCATCTTCCTCTTCCTCCTCATCTTCACTTTCATCTTCGCCTTCGTCGACTTCGTCTTCCTCTTCGGATAATTCTACATCTTCTACATTATGTGTCGTGTAATGCGTAACTTCCGTAGAGTCCACATCGACAATATTGGTTACAAGAGGTAGCTCGTCCTCCTGGTAAGCTTTTTCGTCAACATCAAAAGTATCTCTAGCTTTAGTCTTGCATACTGCCCACCAGTCAGACTTCGTTGCTCCCCGTCTCGGATAAGCTGTGAAGTACACGAGCTGAGCCTGAGTTGCTAGGACAAACGGTTCGTAGCCTTGATATCTACGCTTGTAGTTTATATCCAGAAGACCATGCTTGTCAATTTTCCAACCTTGATTTTCAATCGGATTGAACCATTCACACTTGAACAACACGATCTTTGCAGGTTCTCTGCCATTATTATATGACAACTCCACAATCTCTCACAAGATGCCAAAGAAATCATTTCTTGGATCGACGTCTTTGTAGTTCGAAGACTTGATACACAAACAACTATTTTTCGTGGAATCAAGATCCAGGAAGCTGTCTCTGATCGGAGCATTTGTCGACTTGAACCGAAAGCCATTGACACAGTAACTTGGCCATATTTTAATAAAAGTAATTGGTCCCTTGGCAAGAGTTCTAATTAATTCAATCTCGGGTGAAATTAGACGATCGACCTGAATATCAAAGAAGCGATAATAAGTTATTTATTGCGCAGTTGCATTAGAAGAGGCCAGTAATTACCGAGCTACTTACATATTCGCTCAACCAAGAAGGAAAATGACGTCTCATTTCTTGTTCTAATGCTTCGTCTGTTAGGTAGGGTCTAATCAGCCTCAACTCATCATTATATGTGCTGGAAAACAACGAAGCAATCGCCGATTAGTACAATAATATTAGCTTATACTATTACATTGAGATGACGTAAACTCATCATCCTGAGTTACTTACCCCTCTAGCTTCTTCACTTCATCCTCGTCGCAATTGAGTAATACATACAACTGAGTAGCCCTTAGCTTTTCGTCATTCAAATATCTCTTCTTCATTTTTCCCGAAGGCTTTTCGGACGCATTGAATACTTTCAGTATTCCATCATTAAATTATTGATATCCGTCGTCGTTTCTCGGAGCCCTCGTTCTATTCGTAGCAACATGAGGTTTGAAATAGGAGGAGCAGAAATTTGTAATCTCCTCGAGAATATAGGCTTCACAAATAGAACCCTCGACCCGAGCCTTATTTTTACCTTTCTTTTTAGGTGATTCAAATGTCGCTCGAACGGGTACATCCATCGATATTCGACGGGTCCACCAATACGTGCCTCGTAGGAAAGATGAATCGACAAATGCTCCATAGAGTCGAAGAATCCAGGAGAGAACACCCTCTCTAGCTTGCATAGTGTTACCGCAATGTCCTTCTCTTACTTTTCTAGACGATCAACGAGCAATTTCTTAGAACAAATGTCCCTGAAGAATATGCTAAGCTCCGTCAATGGATCCCAAACTGCCTGCGGTAAGAATTCCTGAAATGCAATCGAAATTAACCGCTCCACGAATACGTGACAATCATGGCTCTTCATACATGTCAGTTTGTTCTCCTTGAGGTCGACGCATCTTCTCAAGTTCGAAACATACCCATCTGAAAATTTCAGACCTTGAATCCACCTACAAAGCCTCACTTTATCCTCCTTCTCCAGTGAGAAAATTGCCTTAGGCTGCTTCAACTTCCCATTCCCGTCCTCTATCAAATGCAATGCAGGACGTCTACATATTTCTTCCAAGTCCAATCTAGCCTTTGGATTATCTTTCGTCTTCCCCTTTACGTCCATTACAGTATTAATTATGTTGTCAAACACAGTCTTTTCGATATGCATGACATCAAGGTTATGTCTAATCAGATTGGTGCTCCAATATGAAAGATCCTAGAATATACTCCTCTTCGTCCAGTTATGAGTGCGACCAAATCCGTCACACTTGTAGTCCGTAGCAGGCTGCTCAATAGCTCTTGGTAAATCTTTTACCTCTTCCCATATCGTGTATCCGGGCCACCTTGGCGGGGGATTAGCCTTCTCCAGAACACCAGCACGAAAAATATTCTTGTTCCTCCGGTACGGATGATCCTTCGGCAGGAATTGTCGATGACAATCGAAGAAGCACGGTTTGCCTCCGTGTTTCAAACGGAAAGCCTTAGTGCTGTCCATGCAATACAGACATGAAAGACGACCATGCGTGCTCCATCCAGATAACATTCCATAGGCCAGAAAGTCGTTGATGGTCTACATAAGTGCTGCCCGCATCTAGAAATTTTGTTTTTTAGATACATTGTACGTGTTGGAACCTACTTCCCACAGCTGATTCAACTCATCAATCAACGGCTGTAAATACACATCGATGTTCCTTTTCGGATTGTTCGGACCTGGGATAATAACGGTGAAAAACATATACGGAGTCTTCATACACATCCAAGGCGGTAGATTGTACGGGGTGACGATTACAGGCCAACACGAATACTGGGATCCTGAAAGTCCGAATGGGATAAAACCGTCGGAGCAGAGACCCAATCTGACATTACGCGAATCAGAAGCAAAATCTGGATACTCTCGATCAAAGTGCTTACATGCTTCTCCATCAGATGGGTGATCCAACACTCCTTCGATATGTTCCCGCTTATGCCAACTCATATTTTCTGCAGTTTCCTTCACCATAAACAACCGCTGCAACTGCGGCGTCAACGGCAAGTAGTGCATCGAAGAGGTAGGCTTCCTGGCACCGACAGACTTTCCTCTACCACATGTCTTGTAGCGATCGACACCACAAAATCTGCAGGCGTCTTCATCCTTGTCGTCTTTGTAGTACAATATGCACCCGTTGCGACAGGCATCGATTTTTTCGTATCCTATCCAGAGCGATCTAACCATCCTCTTAGACCGGTAGAATTCTTTAGGCAACTTCGCACCCTCAGGCAATATTTCTATAAGCAACTCCATAAGACGGTTGTAGCAATCTTGCGACATGTTAAAATCGAACTTGATGCTCAACAATCTTGTAACCGCCTCCAACGGTGAATGATCCTCACAACCAGGATATAATGGAGTCCTTGCATTCTCCAGCAACTCCATGAACTGTGCAGCATCGGGGTTCGGTGCCTCCTCAGGTGCATCATGATTATCCGGATCGAAACTAGGCCCGACCGCGTCGAAAACCATGTTCACCAACCCATCGTCGTAAGGAGCGTTATTGTGGACATCCACATAAGGCTCGTACTCCGATGCTAAAGACACAAGTTCTCCGTGCTCGCTCCACTGATAGTAATTCGGCGTAAAACCCTTCGAGTATAAATGATACGTGACATCCACTTCTGGATGATATTTCAAGTTGCGACATCTCACACACGGACACTTAATTTTGGTACCGTCCATGTACCGAGGGAACGCCTTGGCAAACTGCAGGAACTGGTGTACACCCTTTATGAATTCATCCCGTACACCGCACATGTCATCAGGATGACGGTTGTACATTCACGTACGATTCCGCAGATAGTAATTCAGCTCCATAATTCTGTAAGATAGATACATCAAGGTAGTGAATGATATGCAAGTGTCAAAGCTTTGAAATAGTAGCTCAACCGAGGGATAGAGTTAATTGGAGGAAGTTACTGGGGAAAGTGAAGACCGACATGAACTGATGACGCACGAAAATGAGGGTCTCAAAGCTGGAACAAGTCAAGTTGTGCTTTGGAAAAAGAACTCTTGCAAGCTCTTTGTTCACAAAGCAAGCTATAAATAGAGAATACAGAACAAATAACGAGTTCGTAACTCAAGTATAGAGCATACAAGAGTCGTAAACTCGAGAGATGTTCTGCATTCGTTATATCTTGCTTTGTGCACAAAGAGCTTAACAAGAATAGAACATATCCAAAACACAACTTTACTTGTTACAACTTTGATCCCCAAATTCTCGTTTGTCAGTTCATGCGGTCTACACTTTCCGCAGTATATGTACACATGATATTTTACGTTAAATGGTCAGAGATTATCGGTCATCTTCTTTTCGCATTGCTAACTTTTGTTTCGCGTGTTTGTGCGTACGGTGGTCAGAGATTATCGCGGCGATATATCACCCGTGTCTACAATATTTCATATAGGCTGAGTTGTATAAGTCAAGTTTTAGGATATTAGTCTATATATTATGTATAGTCCAACCGAGTCAACTCTAAGCTAAACTAGTCCAACTTGATCAAACTAGCCATTTCTAAGTTGTATAAGTCAAGTTTTAGGATATTAGTCTATATATACTAGTCTAAACTCTCCCTCCTCTCCAAATACCTGGTACTAGTTAACCCTCCCCCTTTCTCCCACTAGACACACACATACATATACATGATGTATACAACCACACCATAGTTTCCAGGTTCTTTTAACCTAACTTTTTAGTTGGTACTAACCTCAATAGAACAAACACTCTCACAGCTCAAAATACTAACACATGCTCACGCCTTACTCTTGTGACACTCCCTTTCAAACACAAACACACACCTATATGTTCCCTTACACATGTTGCCATGTTACCTGTAAAAATAGGAAACCCTTGTTGTCTAAAATAAGACACAATTTTACAAAGAGAACCATACTGTAGAACTCACACTTTAAGACAATAGATGAAGGACGACTTGTATGGAGGATCGTCTACTTTATTCATGGAGTTGTCATAGGGTGTTGAGCGATGTCATTTTATTCTTTTCTTCTTCTTTTTCTTGGGATTTTTGAGTATTGGATCTTGAGACATATATAGCTAGAACTTACGAAGAATGGAGTACCATACTTCAACAAATAGATGTTGACTAATTGGTTCATATACTTAAAATCTCCAGCCATTGGGGATATTGGTAAACTAATATACCTAGATTATCCAAAAGTACACTTGCGAACTAGGATAAAATAATTAGTTGTGTACTAAACGTCTCTAAGTGTAGGAATGTTGCAAGGTGAAACAATGTATCAAACACTATATCGAAACCCAAACCCAATATGCAAATCCAAATTAATACGAAAATACACAAGTGTAAGTAGGGGATTAAGTGTACAGAGGTGAAATACATATATATGCATGCTTGGGGGTGTCCACGTGTCCAACAAATGGACACAAAGTGTCCAAAACCTCACGAACACACTGTATCAGTGAACAAATGGTCGTAATGTGTCTCCGTGTCCATTTTGGACACAAAAAACACCTCAATTAGGGTTAGGGTTTACCTTCAGTCTCCTCGCGGTGGTGGAGGAGGAGGAGGAGGACAAGTTCGGTGGTGGAGGAGGAGGATCTCGCGGTGGAGGAGGAGAAGGGGCTCGCGGTGGAGGAGGAGGAGGAGAAGGGGCTCGCCGGAGGGAGGAGAAGGGGCTCGCGGTGGAGGAGGAGGATGAGCGGCGCCGGAGGGAAGGGGGTCGGGCTGTCGTCGAGGTCGGGGGAAGAGGGACGGGAACAAAAAATTTGGTGAGAGGGAGAAATGAAAAGTCGAACCGAGGAAACCCTATTTAGCAGCAAGTTAGCGACGTCTGTAAATACGTCGCAAAGCGTCGACTTTCCTTTAATATTCGGCGACGCCATAAGCTTTGCGACGCTAACCGTCGCTGAACTAATAAAACTGGCGACGTTTTCCGACAAATCAACAACGTTGGTTTTTATTACACTAAAGGTAGTCGCAATATGTCGCTGTTTGTCGCTATCAGCGACGTATTGTGACGCTTACTTTAGGTGTCGCTAATTCCAGAAATATTAGCGACGTTTTAAGTTGGCGTTGCTAATTTCGTCGCTGATATGGCTTATTTTGGTAGTGTGACGAGATTCACGTATACTAGTCCGTGTATCCTCGTGTCGAGAATCAAGTATAAGACTACAACTGAATCGGATATAATAGATATCAAAGCAATGAAAACTATCAGAGAATGTACTTGCCTGCTGTCCTGAGCTGAGAAAATCGAATTACAAACCACTCAATGAGCCACAAATGGTCAACTCGTACAACTGTCTCCTAATGCTGAAATAGACATTACCAACATTCTCAAAATAGTCAAATTTGCTAGAATTGCCTACCCATAAGTCCAATTCTGGACACAGGGGCAAAACGGTAATTTCTGACCAAAACGGTGTCCGTCGTTAGACCCACTTTGCATCGAAAAGCGTGCCAGAACCTACGGTCTCTAAAGTTATCAAACTACATGTCTACAGGTTCAGTTTGACAAGACAAACCCAACCGTATGTCCAAAGTTGGATTCCGGTGAACCGTGCACAAATTCGCCCGCTGGATCGGGTCGCGGTCCCGCCAAAATAGCGTTCCGGTCGACCTTCTCTGATTCGGACCAAACTTGGCATACATGACCAGAAAAATGATACGGTCCTGTTGGCGCATGTTTCGTCTCGATATGACGAACGTGCACAAAGTAATTGACAAATTTGCAAGAAGGCCGATACGGTAAATTTTGACGGATATGTATATATATATATACATATCTCATAAAATGAAATAATCAAACAAATTCTAAAATTATTTCTAAAAATAAAAATAAATATTTCGTATCTATATTTATTTAATATATTAAAAGTTTGATAATAAAAATTTATTGAACATATATATATATATCTATATCCACAAAATGCCTATTTAACTAATAATGTAAAAAACACTAACAATAGTAATTTAAATAATATTAAAATAATAAAATAATATAAATGACTATATTAGTCCTACTCAGGAAAGTGGGGTGACATATTCTTATTATACGTTATCACACGTGCAAAGCACGTACATTTACTAGTATATATATATATATATATATATATATATATATATAAAAAAAAAAAAATATATATATATATATATATATATATATATATAGAGAGAGAGAGAGAGAGAGAGAGAGAGAGAGAGAGAGAGAGGAAGCGGATCGGGACCCCGTCAAAGTTCCGCTCCCCGCTAGTGCGTCGGATCGAGCCACTCTCTCTCACGTCCGCTCGATCCGACGATAGTGGGGGAAGCGGGACTTTGGCGGGGCTCCCGATCCGCTTCATATATATATATATATATATATATATATATATATATATATATATATATATATATATATATATATATATATATATACCTCTAGCTCAAGTGGTTAGAGTGTGGCATATTCCTCCTAGAGGTTGCAGGTTTGAGTAATGTGGGAAGCACTTTAAATTCTTTGATGTTAGAATTAAAGTGAGGTGGGTACGGTGCAGCTAGCCTATATATATATATATATATATATATATATATATATATATATATATATACACTCTACCTGCATCGCACTTGCATCACACCGTAATCTGCACTGCACCCGCACCTGTGCCGCATCGCACCTATGCAGACCGCATCCCATCCTCTCTAGGCTAGCTGCACCGCACCCACCTCACTTTAATTCTAACACCAAAGAATTTAAAGTGCTTTCCCGTTACTCAAACATGTGCAACCTCTGGGAGGAATATGTCTCACTCTAACCACTTGTGCTAGAGGTCAATATATATATATATATATATATATATATATATATATATATATATATATATATATATATATATATATATATATATATATATATATGTGTGTGTGTGTGTGTGTGTGTGTGAAGCGGATCGGGAGCCCCGCCAAAGTCCCGCTTCCTCCAATACCGTCGGATCGAGCGGACGTGAGAGAGAGTGGCTCGATCTGACGCACTAGCGGGGAGCGGAACTTTGACGGGGCTCCCGATTTGCTTCCCTATGCATCTCCGGCTGCCATTGTCCCTGGTGCAATATGCAAGTAATCGCCTGTCGCCTAGGAGTATTCTGGCGTGCAGACTCTCCCCGTCGGTCCAGCAGGCTTTGATGGCCTATCCACGAGTCTAACCAAAGGCTGGTAGATTTTTCGTCCTTCATTCTTCTGGATATGTATTGCTTCACCAGATCTCTGTTGGCTAAGATTGTCTTCATGGCTACCGAGTAGTTACTATTCGACCGATGTGACCAAAAGTTCTCCCCCCTTCATGCATCTTCCTTGCATCCAATTTTGTCTAAATCGAGTTCTGCGATATAAATTTCCACGCAAGTTTCATGCCAGCAACATCCCGTAGGACCCTTAAGGACTGCAGTCCCACTCCTCCTAAACTCTTGGGTCGACATAAAACATCCCAGCTGATAGCATGGATACCCCCATGCCAAATAAATCTCGTGCATATTTTTTCTATTTTAACAATAGTGGATGTAGGAATCAAAATAGCCTGTAACCAATACAAAGAAATGGCTGTAATTACCGACCTGACAAGCTCGATACGTCCTCCAAAAGACAAGTGCTGGGCTTGCTACCCTTCAATCCTCCGATGTGTATATTCCACCAAACTGCTGCACTCGGTATCTCTGGCATAGTTAACCGCTAAAGGTATGCCCAAGTATTTAACTGGCAACTCTTCGGCCTCCACTCCCAGTCTCGATGCTCTGTCTAGCCTGTTAGCACAATGTACATTAAAGTACGCCTTGCTTTTATCTTTATTCAGATGTAGATGAGTATGTGCCCCAAATATCTCCATAATCCTTGTCAAACAATCAATACCCCTCTTGCATGGACGCATAAACACTAATATGTTATCTGCGTATAAAAGTGTCACACTTGAGGGTGTACCAATCTATGTAGAGGGACAATCTGATTCTGTACACTGTCCTGTCCATCAAACAGGAAATATATATATATATATATATATATATATATATATATATATATATATATATATATATATATATATATATATAACTCGGGATTAATTTGTTCGTATTTATGATTGTTTTTATCAAATGAATAAATGTCTATAGCAGAAAACCGCATATATTTTTTTTTGGGTAAACAATTAATCCAGTTTAAATTAATTCATTTCTTTCACTCAGTTCTTTCCACTCTTGGCTTAATATAGTAAGTAGATGCTGATTTATAGCATCTTGAAAAAGTTATCCTGACCATGTTGTTTACTAATCACCTCCTGCAAACATGGATGTCCATTCAATCCTCACCATTTTCACATCAAATAAATACTTGTTAATTATATATAGAACACGCACAGTCTTTCTTCCTCTTTCTCGTCATCAGTTTGAGCTCTTCTGATGATGTAGTACATAGGCTTATATGAAATTATACTTCTTGAAATTTACAGGTAAGATGAGTCTTTTGCAACTTAACTTGGATGTTCATCTTTCCAGTTGTTCAAGTTATCTTCTATGCACATTGAAATTAGGATTTTTGCTATTAAGTATTTATGAATGTTTTAAAATAGCAGTCGTCATTGGATTTGTATTTTGGACTGTAGTTCAAAATTTTCACAAGAAATGAATAGTCAAAGAACTAATTTGTACGGTCAAAAAGAACAGTTATATATATATATATATATATATATATATATATATATATATATATATATATATATTGTGTCGAAAGCTTCCTACTGAAAATCGAATCGATCTCTTGACCACTCGGACCGCATACCAAAAAACTGAGTTGAATTTTCCAATCTAACATGAATTTTGGTCTCTGAGTATGCAGGACTTTGATCGAGGGTGCAATCGACAGCATGTTGACTAATATTAAGAAGCAAGCTTCGTCTTTTGTTCAAGAGCAGTACAAGTCGGCCAAGTTGGCCTTAACTGATGTCACACCTGCTGAATTGTAAGAATACCCTCTTCTTCTTCTTTTTACATCTTCAAGATTTTCCTTAATTACCAGCTACAATTAAGTCATTCCTTCATTAATCATCACCTCAATTTTCCTTTACCAGCTTCAACGTTTTGGCAAATAATTAACTTTGTTAATTAGTTTGTCACTTAACCTAGCTTGTTTACCTATCTAAATTTTGTGCAGATTGACCGAAGAAGCTATAAGCAGCGAGCCATGGGGTCCTGATGCTAAAACCATGACCAGAATATCAGAGGCAGCTTACGACATTGATGATTACTGGAGGATTGTCGGTATTATACATGGGAGGTAACTTATACATACTAATAAATGCATGTACTTTGCACGTTTAATAACGTATAATCAAAATATTATCCAATTATAATGAAATACATTTGCTAATTTATGTGGTTAAGATGAGAGGTATTGTTCTTGTTTGATTGAGTTCAATTTTTCATGTTGAATATATATAACAAATTTAAACTTTTTTTTAACAATTCTTTACATATTTTTTTTCAAAAATAAAATAAAATGCATGGACCATGATATACATACGGTTTAGACGACTCACTTTTGAACCGTTTTGAAGCCTCGTTATACAGTAGTAGAAGATATGAATGATCACATTTACAAATAATTAAATAAAGTTTTGAGAAAACTAATTAATTAGCCTTAGTTAACACAAATATAATTATTATTTTTCTGCTACTCTAAAGGTTGCAGTCTGTGAACTACAAGGAATGGAGGCAGTCATACAAAGCCCTGGTGCTTCTCGAGTTCTTGCTGACGCACGGTCCTGAGGACATGTTTGAAGAATTCCAATGCGATGCCAATGTCATACGAGAACTCGGAAAAATGAATTACCTTGATGAAAGAGGGTAAGCTTAACTTTTATCCTAAGGATTATTTAGTAACAGGGTCTCCTACAATAGTGGATATTAGAATTTGAGTCTCGAAAATAATCGACATTAGAATTAGAATCTCTAAATCACTATTCAATTAGGACAAATGAACAGTAAATTTTAATTTTAACTATTATACGAGACCTTGTTACTAAATAACCCTTAGCCTAATTTGGATGCAGAAATCGAGCCGTTTTGGGCTGAACTAACGATTTATTTTTGATTTTACAGTATGTATGTTGGGTAATTGTGCTAGTCTGAGATAAGAGTTAGATTAGACTCGAATAATTTTGGTCTAAACTGAAATTAGGATTAGAGTGTGGGCTGGTGTCATATAATTTTTTTTTTGACCGGACCGGAGCCCACCTCGGTGCATACATAGGTCCGTCCCCGAGTGTGGCAATTTAATACAGTAGAGATTGGCATTGTAGTCTATATTGTAACAAGTGCTGAATGAATACGAACACAAATACGAGTAAAGACATGAATTTTTTTTTTTTTTTTTGACCGGACCGGAGCCTACCTCGGTGCATACATAGGTCCGTCCTCGAGTGTGGCAATTTAATACAGTAGAGATTGGCATTGTAGTCTATATTGTAACAAGTGCTGAATGAATACGAACACAAATACGAGTAAAGACATGATTTTTTTTTTTTTTTTTGACCGGACCGGAGCCTACCTCGGTGCATACATAGGTCCGTCCCCGAGTGTGGCAATTTAATACAGTAGAGATTGGCATTGTAGTCTATATTGTAACAAGTGCTGAATGAATACGAACAGAAATACGAGTAAAGACATGAAATTTTTTTTTTTTTTTTGACCGGACCGGAGCCCACCTCGGTGCATACATAGGTCCGTCCCCGAGTGTGGCAATTTAATACAGTAGAGATTGGCATTGTAGTCTATATTGTAACAAGTGCTGAATGAATACGAACACAAATACGAGTAAAGACATGAATTTTTTTTTTTTTTTTTGACCGGACCGGAGCCTACCTCGGTGCATACATAGGTCCGTCCTCGAGTGTGGCAATTTAATACAGTAGAGATTGGCATTGTAGTCTATATTGTAACAAGTGCTGAATGAATACGAACACAAATACGAGTAAAGACATGATTTTTTTTTTTTTTTTTGACCGGACCGGAGCCTACCTCGGTGCATACATAGGTCCGTCCCCGAGTGTGGCAATTTAATACAGTAGAGATTGGCATTGTAGTCTATATTGTAACAAGTGCTGAATGAATACGAACAGAAATACGAGTAAAGACATGAAATTTTTTTTTTTTTTTTGACCGGACCGGAGCCCACCTCGGTGCATACATAGGTCCGTCCCCGAGTGTGGCAATTTAATACAGTAGAGATTGGCATTGTAGTCTATATTGTAACAAGTGCTGAATGAATACGAACACAAATACGAATAAAGACATGAAACAGATATGAAATATAGACATATTTTCAAATAGATATAAAGTACATACAGTGATGGACCCAAGGGAGGGGCTGGGGTAGGCTTCACCCACCACAAAAGAAATTATATATATATATATATATATATATATATATATATATATATATATATATATATATATTTTTTTTTTTTTTTTTTTTTTTTTCTTTTTTCTTTTTTAATAAAAAACCAAAGTCGATGGACGACTCCACCCAACCTTGGCCCGGAGGCCGTGGCCACCGCCACCCAGCCACCTCCGTGGGAGGGAGGGCTCGAACCCGGCCCTCACCTCCGATGCACGGTGGTGTTACCAGTACACCACGACTCGATGTATATATATATATATATATATATATATATAATTTTTTGTGAGTCGGATTATATCTAGTCCATCCTAATCTACTCCAGTCCATCCTAGTTCAGATTTTTGGTTCCGCCCTTGAGTACATATGTATTCATTTTCAAATAGCTATAAGATAGTTACATTTGTCTATAGATGTTCCACCGATACGGGTACATACAAACATCATTTTTATTTTTTTCGTGTCCGTGCAACATAGATCTGTCTTAAACTATATCTTTTTTATATAGGTTCAATTGGGGCGCATGCATGAGACAGAAATCAGAGAGGATACTGAAATTCCTGAGCAACGAAGCTCTACTGACAGGAGCTCGAGCCAAGGCGCTGAGGATCTCGAAGGAGATCCAAGGCTTCGGAAACCTGGCCGCCAGTTCTCCGACTCCGCCGTCGTCGTCGTCGTCGTCGTCCGCCTCTCCGTCGTCCGCCTCCTCAAGGACCTCCAGGGCCTCTTCCTTCGGCTCCCACAGCTGCGACAGTCCGCTGACGCCGGTCGCGCACGTCGACGAGCCAAACAAGCAGCAAGTAGCAGCGCTGCTGCAGCAGCAGCAGCAACATCTTAAACTCTCCAGCAGCAGCAGCGCAGTACACTTCCCAGACCTCCTGCAGCAGCAGCAGCATGGGTCACCAAGCAGCAGCAGCAGCAGCAGCACTGTGCTTCGTAAAGAAGCAACGGAAGGGTTGCACCTCTGGAACAACAGCCGGATCGAGGAGAAGGGGTCGTTCATCGACACCATCGACGAAGTGGCCGGCGAAGAAGAAGACTATAAGGACAACATTAGCAGCAACAACAACAGTCCGTCGTGGTCTAGAAGATTTCGTTCGCGCTTCTTTGGCAATGCTACTACTAGTACCGACCAAACAAGTACAGCCGGTGCAACTACAGCTAGCCTGCAGACATCGACCCAGAAGGAAGTGCCTCTCGTTCGAAGCATTTCTAATGTAGGGAAGCTCACGAAGAAGAAGATCGATCGCCAGCTGTCGATGTGGTTTTGAACGCGATTCTTCTTAGAGTCTGATATATGTTGTTAAACATTAATTAATTCTATGATATCATATATATATATATATATATATATATATATGAAGTCAATAAGAAAAGCCAAAAGGCTCATACTCAGGTATGTCAACATGACATGAAGAAATATTCCAAGATGTAACTTATTTTGTTTTTTTCTTTAGTAGCTAGCAAGCCGAATTGCCTAAAAGGACACCATTGATGTTTGATATCTTTTCCTTGTGCTGCAAATTGTAGATGAAAGAAAATTCAACTTTTTAAACATTCTCTACATGAATGAACATTATTTGAATCCATATATTTCTGTATCATGTATCTATTTCGTATCCTTATTCTTATGAGAAAATTTGAGTGGCCCTCCACTTTTTCTACGCTTATTTAAGGTGCACCTTACAAGTTTACATGAATGTATGACATCCCCACTTTTGACGGTTTCAGTCCAAAACGAACGGTCAACCCCTTTGACTAATTTTTTTTGGACGAAAATACCCCTTGTCTGTTGTCCTCTTCCCCGCGTCAACTATCCGTATCCCCCCGCCGTGCTCTGCCCCCGCCACGGCGTCGCCGCACCCCCCCTCCCCGACCTCGCCGCACCCCCCCGGCCATCACCACCACCACCATCACCACCATCATCACCATCATGCATCACCACCATCAACCATCATCATCACCACCACCACCAACACCACCCCCCCTCCCGCACGATGGGAGCAGCGGCGCGCGGTGGCAGCGGCAGCGCGCGGTGGCAGCAGCGGTGCGACAGCAAACGATGGCAGCAGTGCCGGCGTGGTGGGGACTGGGAGGGGGCAGGCGTGTACCACCACCACCAACAACACCCCCCCCTCCCGCACGATGGGAGCAGCGGCGCGCGGTGGCAGCGGCAGCGCGCGGTGGCAGCAGCGGCGCGGCGGCGCGTGGCGGCGCGCGGTGGTAGCAGCGGCGCGACAGCAAGCGATGGCAGCAGTGCCGGCGTGGTGGGGACTGGGAGGGGGCCGGCGTGGTCGGGGAGGAGGCCGGCGAGGCCGGGAAGGGGGGAGAAGTGCCGGCGTGGTCGACGGGGAGGGGGCCGACGAGGTTGGGGAGGGGGCCGGCGCAAGGATCGGGTAGGTGCATAACGAGCGAGGGTATTTTCGTCCAAAATAAATGGTCAAAGGAGTTGATCGTTAGCAGTAGACGTTTTCCCGTCAAAAATGGGGGGTGTTGTACATTCATGTAAACTTGTGGGGTGCACCTTAAATAAGCGTAAAAAAAGTGGGGTGCCACTCAAATTTTCTCTATTCTTATTCATATTCGTGTTCATATTTATGTAACATAGCAATTAAGTTCAAATCGATAAAGGATTTCTATAAATTGCAATGCTGTGGGGATACACTTCTATATTGACATACTCCTTGGTCACACTGATGTGATAGTACATTATTGGATGCCAATTATTACCTCCCTTTTAAGATTTTTTTTTTGACATTTATTAATGAACTGCCACGTCACTGTGGCTATGAAGTGTGTCAAGAAAAATGTATCACCATAGCATTATTCTATAAGTCTATATGTTGGGAACGCGGTATGACCCAAATCGGAGTTGGCCCATGAGGTACGATATTGGACTGGACCCATACCAATTATCTACATCTCATGATTCTATCTTCTACCGGATACGAGACTAAATTACCAATTCCGTTGCCAGCATCTTTGAAAGCTCAACCGAAAACCAAATACAATTTTTTTTTTCTTCAATCTTATATATATATATATATATATATATATATATATATATATATATATATATATATATATAAGTTATGCTTGTGTGTACCTACATTTTGGATGTTAGGTGCCAAATAATAACAACAGTTATGCTTGTCAAGGAACCAAGATGGCCTACTTCAAACCATTGCTTCCCTCTATGATCTATGGCCACATCTCTCTGTGTGCCTGTCTGTTTTTCTAGTACAATGATTGCAAATTTGCTATCACCCTCACCTCCTCTTAGGTTATCTCCATTTCAATCTATTGCAAAATTTGCAATTTGATATCGCTGTCCGCAATTCTGAACACCAAGTAATGGGTAAATTTTGCATCTATCAAGCACATAAGATCTCTTACTGGATCAGCTTATCAACAATGGATAGCGTAGTTATTTGTATCACACACGGACTAGACTCGATCATCAAATAGGGTTCAATGCACATAAACACTATCCGACCGGAATTCAGGCCTGATTACAACAACAACAAAGTCTTGATTTCAAATTTTTGTATTTTGGCTGAATCCTCCTCTTCCATTTGCTCTTTTAAGAACCATTTTCTTTTTAACACTAAGAAGATTTATATGTTTTTGAATACTTCAAATTATTTTCGTCTTACATGTCGAAACCACTTTAATTTTTTCTCGTCTTATCATCGGTCGGCACTCTCTATGATTACTTTCCACGTATATACCACTTTCTTATCACATCTTTTGATGAATTACTATCCATCTATTTTAATATTTGAAATATTTGGTAACAGAGACTCACATAATAGTTAAAATTAGAATTTGGATCTCCAAAATGTTGGACGTTATTGTTTGAATTTTATTCACCAAGGCAAGTGATTAGGGTTTAGGGGGTAATTTTAAGACCCAAACATTAACGTCATACATTTCGAAGATCCAAATCCTAATATCAGTATTATGTGAGACTCTATTACTAAATAATCATTAATATTTTTTAGACTTAATTTAAACTATATACCCTTAACTATTCCAGTGTTTCAACTTAATGTCCCAAACTTTTTTACTCGACAACTCGATACTATCAACTATTGAATATTTTTAACTTGATACATAAAAAAAAGAAAAAACTACCCCTCCCTTTCCAATCCAATCCCACCCCTCCTCCTCCGTCAGATGCACCCTCCGTCCCCCTCCCCCTGATGGCTGCACCAGTCTTGCCTCCCTCTCTCTCCGCATGCGAAAGCAGCAGTAGCAGCGGCACAACTGCAACAGCAAAAGTGACGGCGACGGCGACAGCGACCCGCATGGGGGTGGGCAGGGTGGTGCAGCCGGCTGGGTGTAGCCGGACGAGGTGAGGGGTGGGCGGGATGGTTGCACCAGTCTTGTCCTTTTTTTTATGATACCAAATTGTTACATATCAAAATTTAAAATATCAAATTAAAAAATAAAAGTAATTGAGGGTATCAAAGTGTAATTAAGTCTGTCTTTTTATTTCGACACACACTAATTTGCTGCAATCCAATTCCGATTCAAAGGTGTGTATTTTTCGGTATAATTGTAACGATCTTGGACGCAAGTTGACATTTAATAAATGGATAGGGTAGAGTTTTTTTACCCCACCCGAAGTTTATATGAGTAGGATTTGGATCCACGACAGACACCATACCTAACATCCTGGTTCACGTGGTGCAAGCATGGGTAGCCATCCAAAAAGAACAGAATTGATGCATGCTGCTCATTTTTTATAATTAAGAAAATCTACACGGAGAAAATCAACAATTATATATATGATTATGTGGGCTAGTTTGGTAATATAAAATGATAAACTTTTTATTTTATTTTATTTTGGTCAAACGCTAGGTAGTACGAAAACAAATATGTATATGGAGGCTCATGTCATGCATGCAGATGCTCGATTGTATATTTCGAATGAATAGATCGTTTCAGATTTTATCTTCTCAACTTGGATCCTTTTGTACTGAGAAATTTTAGGGTTAATTAGAACTTAATTTTCAGAAATATTTGAAAATTAATTACATTTTGGTTATGAAAATGTTCAGTTTAGGATTTGAATTCCGAGATTACAGTTGATCCGTAAATGTTAATAAACATCTTAGGGTTAATTAGACCTGGGGTTCAAGAAATATTATATCCTTCTTGAGCTCTAATTTAATTTATTTATTAACAGATTTTAGATGATCAACCGTCATGTCATGAATAAAATCCTAAAATGCACACAGGGCCGTACCAAGGGTTTGGGTTGCTCTATTCGGAGCTAAATTTGGATGTTCCTTGTCCTTGGATCCAAAAAAAGAGGATACTGCGTTCGGGAGTATTTGTCCCTGGAATTGACGACAAGTGGGATTTGCGGCGGTCAAAGTCTCCCGTTGTAACGACAACGACGTGGAGCCCGGATTTCGAGTTTCACTCCCGACTCTTGAGCTACTCGAAACCTTTCTGGTATTAACTCAAAATATGGACATGGAATATTGCCAGTTCAACTGACAAGAAGGAGTTTGGGTGGACGTTAAAGGTGTTGGAGTGGGTGGGGTTCCCAACCTATATGGAGAATACCCCGGAGTGCGACGAGCGCGGAGAAGCTCGGGGAGTGCCTCGATCGCCTATTTTGGAACATATATGGCAAGCAAATATATGATTGGATTTTCATATTTAATTGATCATATATTTATGATTGAATCTTTCATATAGTGGCTTTCCATATAATTGGACTTCCAATTATGGCAAGCCAATTATGATTGAATTTCTATTAAATATATGATTGATGCATATTGGAAGTTCTATATATATTTGCCTTCCATGTATAGATTACCAAGGGCTTATAAAAGATTGATGCATGCAAGTTGAAAAACATCTCAAAAAGAAAACAAGTGTGCTTTACAATATTTGAAAGAGAGCGAGGATTAAGGACTATTGTGAAGGAGAGATCATTTCGAATAATTTTTCGACATCTCTTGTTCTTCGGAATCCGCAATCAAATTTTCTTCTTTCAAGTGAGTTGTGGCGATCTGTGTTGGATCGGGAGGAGTTTGTAGAGGCTGTATTCTCTTTATTCCATTAGTGGAGGTTCTTCAGGGTTGGACTCCGATCGTCCCGTGGTTTTTTTGGCAAGGATTTTTACGTCAAAAATCTTTGTGTCTGCGATTGTGTTTGGCATTTTTAGTTTGTGTGCTTTTGCTCGGTTGTCTCGCAGGACTTTTTGGTTTGGGGGAACGGTTTTGTGCTTCGTTTCCAACAGAATGGTATCAGAGCCAGGTTCCAGAGAGGTATCAGAAGTTGACATTCAAATCAGAAAGTAGAGATGGACGCGAAGTCGGTGCGTATGGTAAACCTGAACGGTACCAACTATCATTATTGGCAGAGCAAGATGAAGGATTTGTTGTTCGTCAAGAAGTTGCATCTTCCAGTATTTGCGTCCGAGAAGTCCAGTGACAAATCCGATGAGGACTGGAACTTCGAGCATATACAGGTGTGTGGGTACATGCGGCAGTTCATTGATGAGAACGTGTACAACCACGTTGCCAATATTGAGCATACGAATGGGGGTGCAACTCGGGCAGGTTGGATCGGGCTTGAGGTCAACCCGAGCCCAACCCGAGGAATCATAAGCGTAGCCTGAGCCCAAGCCCGACCCGACCTCGGGTTCAACATATGAAGTCCAAGACCAAGTCCGGAGGATCGGGTTGGGCTCGAATTTGATCGGGTTCATCAGGCTCTAATATAATATTTAAAATAATTCAAACAAAAGTAATATTAAACACATAATCAAGTCGCAATCAAGTCTTGATCATTACAAAATACAAACTAAAATAAGATTTAGGACAAGGAGTTCGAAGAGTTTGGGTGAAAAATTTAAGATTTAAACTTTTTATTTAAGAAGTATATATATATATATATATATATATATATATATATATATATATATATATATATATATATATATATATAAGTCGGGTTCGGGTTCTTTGGGTAACCCAACACATGAACCCGAGCCCAACCCAATTTTGATCGGGTTCAAATATTTTAACCTAAGTCCGAGCCCGAACCCGAGAATCTTCAACCCTAACTCAACCCATTAACGGGTTTACCCGATCAGGCTCGGGCTTAGCTCACCCAAGTTGCACCCCTACATGCGAAGACGCTGTGGGAAAAGCTAGAATCTTTGTACGCAAACAAGTTCAGGGTAAACATACTGTTTTTGATCCGGATGATGATGGATCTGCAGTACAAAGATGGTGCGTCCATTACGGATCACTTGAGCGAGTTCCAGGGCGTGGTGGACCAGCTATCCTTGATGGGAGTCAAGTTCGACGACGAGGTTCAAGGACTTTGGTTGCTATGTACATTGTTAGACTCGTGGGAGTCCGTACGAGTATCTATGATCGGTTCTGCTCCGGAATACATAGTCAGTCTGGAGTTTGCCAAGAGCGGGGTACTGAATAAAGAGATGCAGGGACGTTCTCAGGGCACTTCATCCACATCCACCACTCAGAGGCGCTAGTTTCAGAGAGTCGCGTGTCACGTCCCGCTCCCGGAGGAGCGATCGTCCTCGCTAAAACGTGATGCAGCACGAGCCTAGATTGCGCTCATGCAAGGCCAAGTCCAGAAACGGTCGATAGAAGCTAGGCCACAAAGTCGCATAAAGTATCCATATTTGTATTGGAAAGTAAATAAACACAAATTGAAACAACTCAATAGTCTTTATTGATATTCAAGAAGTATTACAAGCGGCACTAGGCCGAGATTACAATTCGCTCAAGCTCTTTCTCTCTAAAACATAAAAGGCATGCCAAGTGGCTTACAAGATGGAATGATTCATGGCGATGTTCTGATACATTATGTCCTGTATATGGTGCTTCAGTTCCTCTGCAACGCTTCAAGACTCGAGAGTTAGCTCCGCACCTTAGCACGTTCGAGGTAAGTCTCCGCACCCGACGAGTGTGAGACTCGTCTCAAAGTATCAGTATTTATATACGTATTTTTGTACTGTATTTCGTATTTTCTTAGTTTTTGGAACGTTTTAAATTTTTTTCCAACTTATAGATTTTCTCTTTGACCGGCATACCGCCAGTATACCAGTGTATACCGACGGCATACATGTCACTCCCATTTTTTTTGTTATACATATTTTCAGTATACGTGTACAGAATTCTGATATTTGTCAGGTGATCCGTATTTTGACTTGTCTTTCTTAGCCTTGCCTTGGTTTAATCTTAACTTGGTTTAATTTGGTTTAGTTCAACTTGGCTTGGCTTTGCTTGGTTTGGTTTGGGGGTTGAGAATAGATGGGTTTTGTATAAAAACCAACTCCTCTCCCCCCCCCTCTCTCTCTCTCTCTCTCTCTCTCTCTCTCTCTCTCTCTCTCTTCATTTCTTCTTCTCTTCTCTTCCACTTGGAGCTTAACCCTAGGCAAGTACATCTTGTCAATCTTGAACAATATTATTTTGCCATTTTGTTTGTTCTATTCTCTTTCTTGCATGATTCTAAGCCTCTTTAGAACTTGGAGTTTTTGGTTTTAATGTTTACATTTTTGTAGATCTAAGTTTATATTTTTTTGGTTTTTCTTGGTTTTGATCTCTTAAGCTTTGTTATTTCCGAAATCTAAGGGTTCCATGTTACAGGAAATTTTGTTTTATCCAATTTTGGCTTTTGAACCACTTGATTTCGATTTATTTTGAGCTAGTTTTGGCATTTTTGTGTTCATGGATTCCGGTACATCTTCGGTGCTGTCGGGACGATGAACAGTGCCGCATGTACGCTCGCGTGTCGCATGCTCGTGTGCCATGTTTGTGCGCTCCGTGCGCCGTAGGAAGTTTTGCTCGTGCACGCAGTGTATTTTGCGCACCGAGCGCCCGCGCCATTCATTGGTCGCGCCCGCGTGCCGTGCTTGCGCGCTCCGTGCGCCCTGGGAAGTTTTGCTCATGCGTGCAGTGCATTTTGCGTGCCCGCACCATTCATTGGTCGACCGCCCGTGCGCCGTGCTTGTGTGCTCCGTGCGCCGTGGGCAGTTTTGCTCGCGCGTGCAGTGCTTTGCGCGCCGCGTACCGTGCTTGCGCGCTCTGTATGCCGTGGATAGTTTTGCTCGCACGTGCAGTACGTTTTGTGCGCCGCACGCCAGCATCGTTCGTTGGTCACGCGTCGTGCTTGCGCGCTTCGCGCACCGTGGGCAGTTTTGCTCGCGCGCGCAGTACGTCCATGCGCGGATTGCCTTGAATGGTTGTTTTTACTTGTTTAAGTTGTTTTGTAGTTAGAATCTTGAAAACCTCATAACATGAAATTTGTAGATCTTTGTCTTGGCTTCAAGAATCTTCTTGTTTCACCTTAATTGGAGTTCATATGCGACTGATAATTTCAATCATAGTTTTGATCTTTTGGCATGTTTTCTGTACTTGGTTGTTTTTGATATTTTCTTCGACTGTAATAAATTCTTAACATGATTGGATGATCTCGTATAGTTAGAGAACGATTGTACACCCTATATACACTTGACACTAGCACATGTTCAATTATTATTCTATGTAATGTACTTACTTTTATTTATTCATTTTTACATGCCATGATATGTCTTTTCTTTTGATTCTTTCTTGTATGCTATGATATGTATTGCCATACCTTTTCGAATTTATTGTACTTTACAGTCTATGTCATGTCTAGAATTTATTTATTGTGATCCGTCGTGGTACACCCATGTTACATGTCTTCTTTGCTTACTAGATAGTGGCCAGTCGTGGTGCACTCTTATACATGTCTTTTCTTGCTTATATGATTGTGGCCTGTCATGACGTACTCCCTATTTTCTCCACAGTGGCTCATCGTAGCACACTCCTAGCTTCCAGCTTATTATATTTTTCTTGTTGTGGCTTGTTATAGTGCACTTTCTTGTATGTCCAGTCTTGCATATCATGTCTAGGATGAATTCTGCGGAATGCCACACCCAGAATCCAACAAGAAATTATTAAGGATTAATAACTATAGCTTGATTATCTAGATCATTGGGAGGAAAAAATTTCCCAGTTATCTGCAGCCCTTCGTGTTCCGGTCTATATATATATATATATATATATATATATATATATATATATATATATACACACACACACACATGGGATTTGGAGTTATCTGTCATGATGAGCACACTTCCAGCACACCGTTGAGTGGGGCACTTTTTTATGACATACGTATCTTACTGCGGTGTGTCTGCTATACTTATTTTTCTTTTGGCCTGGATGAGTCGGATAGTCTGTAGGGCAGGTAACTGGATTGAATTTTTCAAAACTGCATCTTGTTAGTAATTAGGATTGTGATAACCCTAGTTAGCTAATGTATAAAGTCGTACTCATTGCTTGGTTGTGATTGTTGTATGGAGTCCAGTCTAGTCTAGTTTTGTCTAGGCAGTGTTCGTATTTGTTTATTTCAGTACATCATTATTTATGCTTTATTTTGCCGGTAAATGATTAGAGACTAAGTTATGTTCAGGAGAATGGTTACAACCCCGGTCCTTATTTGGTTTACGGGTTGTAACTTGGGTTCCGGAATACTTTTTTAGTCATCTTGTCATTTGTTGTCCTATTCAGTACTCACACGCTATACATGATCCCTTATTGTTCATTGATTAGAGACGAAGTTCTGTTCAGGAGAAGGGTTACAAACCCAGTCCTTGTTTGGTTTATGGGTTGTAACTCGGGTTTCGAAATAGTTTCTAAGTCACATGCTCACATGTCCCAGTTATCTAACATGCTCACATGTCCCAGTTATCTACATGCTCATATGTCCCAGTTATCTTACATGCTCACATGTACCATTTCTCTTACATGCTCACATTTTTAATTTATCTCACATGTTCACATGTTTCCATTTACCTTATATGTCCACAGTTTATATTATGTCACATGTTATTTACCATATGATCCATGTTGCTTTGCTTATTGTCTTTTCCATTTTCGAGATGAGTGCATTGGTAGTGCACAAGTCTCGATTTGTATTTACTTATTTATGTCTCTATTCGTTGTTGTGTTAGTTATTGTTGGTTTTAGTTCATAGTTTGGCTTCCTTTGTGGTACTTGATATTGGGGGTCTGACCCCACTGGTTTTGTTTGGCCAGATCTGATAGAGGAGCCCAGAGGATCTTCCGTACCATCTACTCGATGGTGACTATCCGGAGCACCGGAGTACCTTAGTGGGTTTTCCTATATCATTCTTCCACTAGTTATGTATATTATTCTTTTGTGGCGTTTAGCCTCCGAGCACGTGTTTAGCTCGTGTTTTGGATATTGACATTTAGCCTACGGGCCTAAACATGATTTGCGTATTCTAGACTATAGCTAGAGCTTATCATTTATGACTATTACTTTTGCTAGTTCTTCACTTTGTATTACTAGCTTCATGATCATTGATATATGATAGTTTGGGATGCTTTACTGTTTTATATTCTAGATGATCATACTTCTTGTACTTTGTATATTTGCCTCTGATTGAGATACCTAGGACTCTCGACCTAGGATTGACTGTTGGACTGTAGTAGTAACCCCATGTCTCTACAGCTTATACGTTATTTCGGGGTATCGGAGTACTTTGTAATACGTAGATGGCCTGGTCCGTCCCTACTTGCTAGTATTCTAGTTCTGGGGCGTGACAACGAGGTTCTCCCGCACCCTGCAAGCAGACTATGTGGTTATCAGTACGTTGTTATGCACTGGTGAGGAGGCTAGCTTGCCCACTCGCTATCATTACCAAACACGTTCATTTTACTTTTGTGTACCATCTATCAGTTATTATCTTACTAATCTTGCCTTAGGATCAGTTTTACGGCATATGATTTAAAGCCTATCTCGTGTTACCGATATCAAGTGTAGCATAGAAATAACATGCGCAACTTACTATACTTACCTTACGATCTTCCCTGTCCAAGGTAAACCAAGTTAGCCAACATTTATATACGTAAAGACTTAACAGATTTGCATAAGCATTCGAGAGTGTCAAGTGTGTGTTCCTACCTCAGGTGGACGAAGTATTCAAGTTTGTTAAGTTGTGTTGTACTCAACAGATGTTCATGTTCACTCAGTTGTTCAGCTTAGTTCACTCAGTTGTTTAGTTGTTCAGCTTAATTCACTCGGTTGTTTAAACTTCTCAGATTACTTGTTTAAATGCAAGGTCTCGCACGCGGAATGCCGTAATCGAGCCAACTTAATCTATATGTACCGGTCATTGGCACCATAAGCCATTTTGGACTATCCATCTTGGTATCGTGGTTCCCTATCAGCCAGTGATGGCTGGTACATCCTGATAGGCCACGCAATACCCGACTGACGCCTCTTGGGTAGCCGAGCCCGCACATAAGCCACACGTAAGCCATGATTCCGTATAGGCCGGCCACGATGTCGTGATCGTTGTCTTGGAATCCTTATTCACTTCTTTCCCTCGTGTACCGAGTTGTCCACGACTATTTCGTATTGTCTTGTCATTTTTAACTTAACGGGATGTCTTTGAGCCATAGGCTGTCTTTGAGCCATAGTTGATTACCGACTAGGTTGGCGGCGGCATCCGTGCAGCGCGGGTGGCGAGCCCCGTTGCATGTCCCCGTCATACCTGTCGCTAATCATTCTTCTCTTCTTATCTTTCTTTTCTTTCATTTGTTCATTCTTTTCTTTCTTTCATTTGATCATTCGATCATTCATTCATTCACTTATTCATTCATTTATTCGTTAATTCATTCATCCACTTATTCGTTCATTCGTTCATTCATTCATTATGCAGCTCCCCGTACGAACCGCCTTGGCGACCCAACTATGCCGAAGTCTTTCGATATTTTTGTACTCTGCTCGGAACGACTATGTTGATAGTCTTCCTGCCTTATTTTAGTGAACCATTCATTGTTTTGTGCTTCAAGTTGTAGTACGATCTAAGTGTCAAGCATTTCGTTCATGAGTTAATGTATAGACAATTCTACTCAAAAGTAAGCTGTGCCTTGGCACAAGCGTGGAGTGCGGTACGAGGGTTCAATTAATATTCCAAGTTTATTTTCATGTTCTAAGCAAGCATACAATATATGATTATTCCTTAGCTAGGTGCGTTGAGTTCTCTTATTAGCATGCAGGGGTTATCGCCTAGCGATTCTAACAATATTGTTTATATTATTATGTGTCTAGGCTAAGCAAAGACAGGTTCATCGAAACTACCCACCTTAGCGATGATCGCATCGGCCGAGCGAGACTCGGAGCATGCCTTTGAAAGTCTAAGTCTCGATTCTTCTTGAAGGGCCAACTTAACACTTGCATCAATTCGCATCGATACTTTATCGGGTCGACGTAACCCTTCGAGTCAACGATTCATTTGAGTCGTTGCACATGCCGTTTGAGTCGGCGTTCCGCTAGGGCGGAGTGGGTCGTTACATCTCGGAAGGGGCAAAAGCAGGGGTCCAGATGATGGCAGAGACAAGAGCATGGACAAGTCCAAGGGTCGGTACGAGGACTTAGAGTGTTACTATTATGGCAAGAAGGGCCATATTAAGCAGAACTGTTTCGCTTGGAAGAGTGAGAAGAAGGGCGACAAGGGGTATCAAAGTGAAAACACTACAGCGACGGCCTCGGGACGTGGAGGTGATGTGATCGTCGTAGGTGATGAGGTTGTCATGAACCTTGTCTGCAATAATAATTCTTGGCTGGTGGACTCAGGTGCTTCAACGCACGTATCTCACAACAGGACACTATTTGTCACTTACACGATAGGCGACTGTGGAGTATTGAAGATGGACAATGGAGATGTGTCGAAAGCTGTTGCTATTGGAGATATGCATTTGAGGATGAAGACGGGTGCAGTTCTTGTTCTCAAAGATGTCCGCCAAGTCCCTGATATCCGTTTCAACCTGATGTCGGTTGGAAGGTTAGGTGACGAAGGTTTCTTCAATCTCTTCGGAAACGGTCAGTGGAAGCTTTCCAGAGGCTCGATGGTGATTGCCAGAGGAATCAAGAAGTCTAGACTCTACTATATAGAGGGGAGCACACAGGGGGCACAAGAGGCACAGGAGGTGAACGCAGTCAGTGATGCATCTGCCGATTTGTGGCACAGGTGGCTCAGCCATATCAGCGAGAAGGGGTTGAGCTACTTGTGAACAAAAAGGTGATTTCAGGGCTAAAGTCTACAAAATTGGAGAGATGCATGCACTGTTTGGCAGGAAAGCAAAATAGGATGTCTTTCCAAAGTCACCCAAATTCGAGAAAGCCGACATTAATTGCTCGAGTTGATTCACTCGGATGTCTGCGGTCCTATGAAGGTAAAATCCATTGGTGGTGCTTCTTATTTTGTGATATTTATTGATGATTGTTCCAGAAAAGTTTGGGTCTATATCTTAAAGACCAAGGATCAGGTGCTGCCAACTTTCAAAGAGTTTCATGCCTCTATTGAAAGGGAGACGGACAAGAAGTTGTTATATGTTTGGTCTGACAATGGCGGCGAGTACATTGGTCCCTTTTATGCTTATTGCAGAAAGCAAGGGATACGACCCCAGAAGACTCCACCAAAGACAATGCAGCTCAACGGTGTAGTAGAACGCATGAACAAAGTACTCATAAAATAATATATTTTATTGTCATGATCTGTACCCACTTTTTGGGATACGAGTCATGCACAAGTCCAGCCTATGTCGGCGAATCGACGTAGTAAGTTGTCTAGCCCACAATAAACAAAGTGCTCATAAAATAATATCGTTTACTTGCTCATTCACACTAACTAAATAAATTTACAATATCCAAGTTTACATTTGAATACAAAATACAATGTCTCACAAATTATATAAAACGACTATCAACGCATCTATCTAACTAGTCTTCTAGGGTTGACCTCCGCATATACCCATGTCTCCCCAAGAATCTAATGCAAAAGAGTAGCCGTGACTATCTAAAAAATATGGTTTCCAGTCAGGAAGGAAATAAGTACAATTTATTGAATGCAGTTACAAGTATATGTTAACGACTATAAGACAATGTTAGTCATAAAATACATGATGAGAATATCAAGACAATTGCAACAGGAAACACGAGGAATAGTAGATAGGAAAATATATATGACAGCATGTAATGAGTAGAACAGAAGAATAAGCTATCTACGTGTTTTGAAGTACTCTTTCGATATGTGATTGGTCTGGAACAGTTACACCACAATGTCTACATTAGGATTAACAAGGTCTACATTAACATTAACAAGGTCTACTGTACAGAAAATAAAATATGGTCTAAAGTCTGATCACATATCTATTTAGTACTTCCCCATCCCGACACAATATACGAGACAAATGGCATGAACTGAAAGAGACGACATGAAGTGCTACCATGTAACGAGCGTGTCAAGAGATCAAATATCATATAACTAGACAGTGTGATATAGTAATTAACAATATTGAAAACAAAGAATAAATGTACTCGTCTGGGGTCCTTAGCTGGTGAAACCGACAATTCCGTTGAGTCCAGGGTAGTTTGATTGGCTAGGATCAATGTAAAGGATTTCAAAATTTGCAAAGGAAGTAAGAAATATCATTTAGTCACGGTCATGATTAATTTAAGAGAAGATTTTATTATTTTTAGAAAAAGAATATATATATATATATATATATATATATATATATATATATATATATATATATATATATATATATTATTTTTATTTTTCCCTTATATATATATATATATATATATATATATATATATATATATATATATATATATATATAATATAATATAATATAATATAATATAATATAATATAATATACACGTAGACAACAAATATATAAAGCATATTCAAAATAATAATAGATATCCTTAGAAATGTTTGCTATACAAATCCAACAATATAAGGTGTTACAAGAGTTTTATTAAAACTTATATAGAAAATATTATAAAGCATATTCAAAATAATAATAGATATTCTTAGAAATGTTTGCTATACAAATCCAACAATATAAGGTGTTACAAGAGTTTTATTAAAACTTATATAGAAAATATAATGTATTTTAGAAGCTTATTTCAAGTCCAATGTTTATAATGATAAAGCTTATAGTAGATACATAAAAGAATCTACTACAAAACCCATTAAACATAATTTACCCAAATCATAAGTAGTTTAATTATCAAATAAATGTGTATATAGGTGCAGCTCTATTTAAGAGTACTAGCTCAAGGCCCAAAATCCATTTAATCAAATGTCCAATATAAAGTCCATAGAATATTGAAGCAATTTATAATATACAAAACCCACCATATCAAAAATATGCCTATTTAATATGAAGGTTCATTTTAGAAAGTAGCTTTATATAAAACATTTTTAGAAAATGCTTTGTATATAAAATATAAGCCCAAAATAAGTTTTGATATTAACTGTATCCTCCAAAACAATAAATTTCCTGCTGGGCTTATAGCCCAACATATTAACCTTAGTAAAATTGTAAAGCCCATTAGGACCATCAATTAATCCCCTTGTAAGAACCCAAAACCAATTTAGCTAACAACCCAAATAGTTAATTAAGTATTAACTCAAAGCCCAAATCCACTCAAATGCTGCCGGTCTCCCTATTTTAGGAAAAGAGGAAAAGAGAGAGAGAGAGAGGAAAGAGAAATGAAAAAACTCACCGGTCTTCGAACTGCATCGGCGGAGCGTGTGTAAGGCGGTGGCACCGATCCGATGGGGTGACCGGTGGTTCTTTCGTCGTCGGCGCTGCCACGAGTGGAGGAAGGTGCTGGCTTGAGCAGGTTCATCCGAGGACGGCCGGTAGGGCACGACCTTAGGCACGTGGTCGGGGTTCAATGATGGGAAGTCGGTTGTGGCGGACACATGTGTGGTGGTTGCGGTCGGCACGGCAGCGGGGTGAGTCGTGGATGGTGTAGGAAAGGTCGGGGTGGCAGTCACGAGATTAGCGCTAGGGTTGTTCTCGGTCGCCGGCTGGAGTGGAAGATGCCTGGCATCGTGGTCTAGGTGATGGACGGAGGAGATCCTGGAGTGGCAGTGGACTCTTCACCGGCGCTGACCGGAAAACTAGGTGAGGGTTTTTATTGCTCTGTTTTGGTGTGGGTTTGATATGTTAGCCCAATGATTATATCGTATTTTTGAATATGGCTAATCAATTAAGTTTAACATAATGATGTCACTAATATTCATATACTCACTATCATGTTGCTACTTAAAATTAGCATTGTCCTAATTGTCCTATATCATATTGTCATGCTTGTATCGTACTGCAACATATTTTGCTCGTCTAACATGTATTTGTAGACATGCAATAAGCATGATCAAACATGATCAAACCAGGACATAGGCAATAAAGAATTAATGATTGACCAAAGACGGTGTCATACAAAAAGATTTCTCTGAACCGCCTAGCGACCTATCCGGGGCCTCTGTAACGCTCCAGTCCCAAAATACGTAGGACCAAGTACGTAAACATGCCAGCTGTATACATACGAAGTACATGGGCCTTGTATGTATACATAAGCTATAAAATATAGTAATCCAAGACAAACTAAATCTCATCCACAATAAAAAGAATAATAATATAAAATCAACTTGAATATATATGATACAATCGTTGGGCGGAGATAAAGTCCACTACCAACTATCTCAATGAAAGAAATGTACAAGAAATCGAGCGATAAAAATGGCAAGACGAACCAAGCGCAATCGTCTTCGAAGGAATGAAGAAGACCACGGCCTTGGATAGGATACCTGCGGAAGACATGAACACACACCTGGGGAAAAACCAGGTCCTTAGATGGACGTAGCAAGATACAGGAAGAACATGCTAATATGAACTGTCAGAATAATAAAATAATATATAAACTAGACATAAATATGCAAAGGAGATTCTAACCGCCTAATGTGCAATTTAGAGGACAACTTTCATGCGCATGGGTGGGATTTTAGGCTCATGTGTACGTAACTGGCATCCAGTCATCTGTATCCGTCCGTAACGTCTAAAACGTCAGAGGACATCGGCAAAAATATCGCCACAGTTCCATCTGGAGATTGTGGTTTACCTGTTTGGATTTCCATACGCACTAGCGACTGTCCTCCCCCAATATTTCCCACACTAACCAAGTCATGTCCATGGCTTGTCCAGTTTTGTAACTGCTTGAGTCTCTAAAACCCTAGTCATAGCAGTTACGATCATCTATCCGTCACACGACTTTAGAGATAGCTAGTCAATAAGTCGTGTCCCTAGCAAACTGTCTCAAACCGTGTAGTATTAGTGTCACAGCCAAAGGAGATATAAGGATATCCCCCAACAAGAAGGTAGTCCGCTAACACTAAGTCAACATGCATAAAATAAAGTAACGACTAATAAAGTCGCTTGCACCCAAGTATGGCTTGGACGCGCAGTTTATAACAAAGAAAGCTAACAATATGAAACAAAATAATAATGCAGAAAATAAATAATTTGACAGTTAATTAGCAAGGTATACTTGCCTGTTGCGACGCCTGGTGAGCTGCCTGGTGTGGTACAATAAATGTGGTACAAGATCGGCTTCAGTGTTATAACTACGCAAAGGGAGTCTCTGTTGGTGGCACGGATCGTGTCATTGAATCCGGAATAGTCAAATTGGTTAGGGATGATATAGGAAGTCCGAGATTTGTAAGAAAATAGGAATATGACTAGCCACGTACAAGAATTGTAAATCGAAGAAATTCATATAAATAAATATATAACAATTTTAAGAATATTTATAATAGATGAAAATATTTTCTTATTAATAAAAATATTTTAGATAATTACTTTGGAAATCTAGAAATATCTTTTAGGCTAAAAATTAAATTTGCCAAAATACAATCTTATGTCAAAACTATATTTTAAAAATAGCTAGAAATACTATACTAATATTTTTATGGTAACCTAGTTTTGAATGTAGATGTAGGCCAAGCCGAAAACTATAGTTTAGTTATAATTTAGAAAATACTAATATACAATTCCTAAAGTAAATAATAATAATGAGATAATAATAATAATGATAATAATAATAATGATAATATTAATGATAATAATAATAAATATAATAATAATAATAATAATAATGATACTAAACATATATGTGACATCACTGCAGTCCCCCCTTTTAACAGTAACGAAAAAAAAAACAAGAAAAAGAATGGAGAGAGAAAGGAGGGAATTAGAGTTGGAGAGGGAGAGAGAGAAAAGAAATCGAGAGGGCGGCGGGAGAGACTCGAAGTTCGGGTCGGCCGGCGGAGGACTCGGAGGAGGAGCACGGCGGAAGAGAGAAAAGGGGAAAAGGGCGGAGCAGACGCGGAGTGGGCGGCTACTGGGCGGCGGGTTCGAAGAGGATTTGGAGGAGGGCGCTGACGAGGAGGAGCTCGGGGCTAGGCTCGGCGCCGGCCAAGGCGGAGGGGGTTGCGCTGAGGGATCGGGAAGCGGCGCGGCGGAAGGCAGGCGGAGCTCCGGGCTATCGGGGCTGCCTTTCCAGCCGCGGAAGAACGGAGCGGCAGCGCTGGCTCCAAGATCGCCGGCGGAGGACGCTGGGGATCAACGGCGGGCGAATGGGCCTAGCGCGTGTCACTCCCCGATCCTGGAATACGTATTTTAATACGTAAACCGGTAAATTGTATTTTTCTTGTATTTTTACTATATTTATTATGCTGTATTTCTTCATGCTTTTTTCAAAAATATTCGACAAAATATTATTTCGTAATTTATTTTCTGCATTTGGGCCTACAGTTTTGGCTCATTTGGGTAACCTATTCTTGGTTCACCTTGGTTCATCATGAACCCTTGGGTCCAAGATCTATATATATAACTCAACTCATTCTCTCTCCTCTCATTTACTTCCTCTCATTTATTTCCTCCACCAACCAAATATTTCTTCCATCAACCAAGGCAAGTACCAACTTGCTCAAAAGATGGATCCATAAATGTTGTTGATGTTTTCTTACAAAATTATTTGTCAAATATGTTCTTCTCCTTATTCTATACTAGTTTAGAACTTGAAGTTTTCCATTTTGAAGCTTTAATCTTTGTAGATCTAGGTTTTAACCATTTTCGGATTTTCTTGGTTTTGATCTAGCAAACTTTATTATTTTCAAGTTTTGATGGTTCCATGTTGTAGAGAATTTTGTTCTACCCCATTTTGACCTAAGGAAGTTCCGATTTGGGCTCCGGATGAAGGTTTTGTGTAGTTTGGAAGCCATGGTTGCTTGGCTCCTCTTCTCGGACAAGTGGAGAAGAAGAGCTGTACTTGACCGCATGAATCTTCAAGCGGCAAGTCCCTGGCCGCATGGCCTTTCCAGCCGCATGAGACTCGTTCGAGCTCTGCCGCATGGAAAGTCCTTCCTAGCCGCATAAGACTTACTTGAGTATTTGACCGCATGAATCTTCATGCGATAAGTAATTGAGCCGCATAAGCCTTGTTCAGACTCAGCCGCATGAGCCCCTGCCGCATGGACTTCATGCGGCTAGCCTTCGAGCCGCATGAGTTCTTTTGTACCCAGCCGCATATGCGCTACTGTTTTTGGGCCGCATAAGGCCCATCCATCATCCAGCCGCATACGCTGACACCCCTTCGTCCGTATGAACCCGACCTTCCAGCCGCATGCGCCTTGGGGCCCCCTGAGCCGCATGAGCGTGTAGTCCCAGCCGCATGAACCAGTATTGACCCGGCCGCATGGACTCACTCTCCCTGAGCCGCATGGACTTTTGTGCCCTATATTGTTACCTTATTATTATTATTATTATTATTATTATATATATATATATATTATATGCCCATTTTATATCCTTACACCTTTTGTCCCGAGCATGATATGAGCACTAATGTAACCCCGGAGAACAAAGTGTTCCTACCTGATACATGTACCTGAATGTTCCAGTTCTTGTTCATGCTCGACAAAAGACTCGTAACTCCACGTGGCGTATTTGCAATGAGGCATTACACTAAGGAGGGTAGAACATGTTGACATACTGATTGACATGAATCCTCTTTGGGGTACTCGTACTAAGGTACGATTTTAGGAGGATAATCATGCAGGCCACAGCATAAAAATCCAAGATTTCACCTAGGGTTAAATTAGGCAACTAAATATACTAAATGCATGGGGAGGGCAAAATCCCGAGATCGTGTTACACCAGCCGCCTTGAGATACTGTCTTGACGCGCCGGCTGGTCTCCACGGATACTGTGTCATCTACAACGAGTGGATGACTGTATCCGATTAATTTCTGCTACATATTATATGTTTTAGCAAGGTGGCCTTGCGAGGGACCTGTGCTCAATCATACCTGTCTACGCGAACCCCTGGGTTGGCTAGCCTTGCTGGAAAGATACGATCTAAGAATTTCTACATAACATGATACGAGGATAACCTCGTCCCACTAGAAACTCGTAGACTTGATTGGCCGTGAAAACGACTTGCTTGTATCCTATTACCTTCCGTGAGTAACTGAGGGAAGCGGACTGTCATGGTACGTGATCCAACCCATGTTCTTGTTTGATTGTTGGGTTGGTTATCGTGCTATGATAGGCTGTGGACCGAAGTTATGAACGGAAGACTTATTCTGAGTATGGAGTGCTACTTCTGTGAATGACTGAGGAACATGGTCTATCATGGTACATGATCCAACCCATGTTTTTGTTTGATTGTTGGGTTGGTTATTGTGCTGCGATAGGCTATCGACCGAAGTCACGATCAGGAGATTTTATTGTTTATGCCTTTTAACTTATGTGAAAGCTATAGAGTACGACACGTCCCGACTCCATGCGGCACCTTTTGTCCTTGTTTGGTTGTAAGGGTGCCATATGGGTTCGAGGATGTTGCGCTACCCTATAATAGTAGCATAAGTATTACTCTTATCAATCATTCTATTTAACTGGGTTTTTAATCTTAACTCTTGTGCCCCTTTGGCGGTACTTGCTATTCGGGGCTGATCCCGCTGGTTTTGTTTGGCCAGATCCCGTAGCAGAGCCAGAGGACACGATCTTCCTCCCTGACATCCATGGTACATACTAGGAGCATGTCAGTTCGGGGACTCGAGTGGGTTTCTTCTCCACCACTCCTGCTTATACTTTTGCGGCGTTTAGCCACCGGCACCTGTTAGCCGGATTACTTGATATTTTGTGTCAGTACATAATTGTAATTAAACAGACTGCAGCTGTGTATAATTTTGTATTCCTGACTCTCCGAGATAGCTAAATTATGAAGCTAGTCTCTCATGATCATTTTGATACAGCGTCGGGGACGCCTTACTGCTTTATCTTTAATGTTCATCTATTTGCTGATGTGATTTGATTGATTGAGACATAGAACTCTGTGGGACCATAGGAGACTTGATTGTAGCATGTACCCCCTAGTCTCTCGATAGCCACGATCGCCGTATGACGTTACGTACCTCATATGGTGTAGCTGGCCTAGTCCGTCTCCGTATTTCGGTACTGGGGTATGACAGTGCGGAAGTCGGAGGCTCGGCTAGAAGTCGAGCGGGGTGACGTGCGGACGGCTGCTGGCCGATCCAAGCGGCGGGCGGTCGGAAAATGCCGGGATGCGGCGGTCGGCACAGGTTAGGGTCTTCTCCCTCTTCTTCTACTTCTGTGCTGGTGATGGTAGTGGTGACGGGTTGCCAGGGTGATGACGACGTTGCGGGTGGTGTCGTTGTTTTGTTTTTATTTTGGGTGGTGGTGTGTGTTCTGGTGTTGGCCGGACGGCAATAGCGTACTGGTGTCTATCATTTTCGGGTTTTGGGTGGCAGGGCGTGGTCGTCGGAAAGGTTGGCCGTGGTGGCGTTGGAAGAACAGGGGGTCGGAAGGAAATTGCTGGTGGCGGCATGGTAGAGGTAGGGGTTGTTTTGGTGATGATGGGTGATGGCCGGTTGTTGGGAGACGGCGAAGTGATGGCCTGGAGTACAGTTGGAAGGCTGTAGGGATGGGGGCGGACACGGGGATGATGGTGACGGTGAGACCGTGGTAGGGGTTGGCCCGAGGTGGTGCGGGATTAGTCGGAGGGGTACGGGTGGTTCCGAAGGTGGTGGTCGATACGGCGATGACGGCGGGACGGTGAAGGGGTGGGCCGTGGACCTGCGAGGGAGGTGGCAGAACGATGGTGGGGCGATGGCAATGGGACGGGGCTGCACTGGGGAGAAAAGTCGGGAAGTCGAAATTGTAGGTTTCATTGTGTCGGGGGTGTGTCCGACACGAAAATGATGTATTTGTATAATATGGAATAAGAATTTGGATGGGGAAGACGGACACGATGCACGCACGTTTTGGTTGTAGAAATTTGGAGAAATAATGAATGATAAAAATTGGAGGAGTACCTGCCTATTTATAGGATGTGGGAATTCCCAATTGGATAAGAATTAGGATTCTTTTAAACCCAATTTAGATAATTCGTAATTTAATTTAAAATTAAATCCAAATCTAAATACGAATCCGATTTAAATCAAATTAAATTTTTAGTTTAAAAACAAATGGGATAAATCAAATTTCAAATATTTAACTATTTAAATAAATTCCTAGAATCAAATCAAGATTTAAATCGCCATAATAATTTAAAAATATATTTCCAAAATACTAATAATAATAATTTTGAAAATAATAAATATTTAAATATCTTTTTGAATAATAAAATATTAATATTAATAATTTTGAAAATCAATTTAAATATTAATAGGACTACTTCAAAAATACCTTTGAAATAATTTAAGATAATTAATAAATAATTTCGAAAATTATTTTATACATAAATTATATCTTACGCCCTTTTTTATAATAATAAAAATAAAGTAATTACTATATATTATTTTGAAACTATAAAAATAGAAAAAATATTTTTCTAAAAATATGTACGCTCGCACATATTCGTACTAGTCGAGCAATTACGAAAAATAAAATTTCGTGCGCGACGTATAATACGACTACGCGACGTACAATACAAAATTTTAAATCAGTACCAAATTTAAAAAAATAGTAGAAATTTAGGGGTTTTACATCCTACCCAACTTACAAGAATTTCGTCCTCGAAATAAAAAATAAGTAGGGGGTTGAGAGGGTACATGGGTATAGCAATGAGGAACAATCAAATCACGACGTTCAACACATGCATAAGAAAATCGTGATTTCGATAACTACGAAAATAATGCACGAATATGGTAATGGATGAGGGTCGCTAGCTAATGCAATATAGAGAAGGATTTAAGGGTTAGGTAATGAAGGTAAAGTAATTAGAGAGCAAGGGTACATGGTTCCTTAGAGTGAAGTTACGCGTCTAGGTTTTGGGGTGGTTAAGGAAATAATTCTAGTCATTTCTAAATTTCAAATGATTAGAGATCACGATCAAGAGTCGAAGGATAGGGCGAATAACTCGAGGCGAAGTTGTAAATACGTGGCTTGGTTGATGGCCACTATGACTATTATGGTCATAGGAGAACATTTGGTGTCTATCTATCAAGTTCGAGTGTTCTGTCTTTCCAATTTAAGTGAAAGGCAAAACGAAATAAGAGTTCGAGGGAGATGTTTATTGAATACGAACACGTGGTTCAAAGACGATTGAATAAATTCAAAAAAGAATTGCCAAGGCAGACGTGGATGAGATTCTAGAGAGCAAGCTTAACTATATCTCCACCCACGTATAACGATAAATAAAAGCGAACCAAAGTGCACTCGGTTGATCAGACCATCATGCACCGGTTCTGACTAGACAATATGTTAGTGAGCGCGCGCTCAATAGCATGTGTCTTGAACAAGTTTGATAACGGTTAAAATTGCAAAACTAGGCTATAGTAGTAACATTTAGTCAAGATGGTAACATATAGACACGTTGAAAGAGACTAGAATTAGTTTGAACTACTTAAGAATCTAAGTCTTGTCTGGTGCATATACAGTCGACCTATTGTCTCCTTATCTAAGGCTTTGGTCGACCAATAAGGTATGGTCTTTAAAAAATTTATAGTCTAGGCAATCCACTTAGTATCTACTATAGTGAGTCATACGGACGAAGTCTTATGCTAGGTCATGAGGCATTCTACCCAACTTACAAGAGCTAAACTAGTATGGTGATGGAACAATGGGTCATGTCCACCTAGTATGGATTACCTTTCTAACCAACATCAAGCACGAAAGAAGGATAAGAATTAACGGTAGAAGGAATCAAGCAAGATGCAAATCAAGGGATTCAAAATAGAATCGAGAAGGTCAAGTATGTGGATGAGATCCTAGACTCTAATCCTATCCGCAGGCTTGCTTGATATGGTAAAGTAACCAAACAATTTATCGACCTGCATGGGCCACCACAAAAACATATAACGCCCCAGTCCCAAAATACGTAGGACCAAGTACGTAAATATGCCAGCTGTATACATACGAAGTACATGGGCCTTGTATGTATATATAAGCTGTAAAATGTAGTAATCCAAGACAAACTAAATCTCATCCACAATGAAAAGAATAATAATATAAAATCAACTTGAATATTTATGATACAATCGTTGGGCAGAGACAAAGTCCACTACCAACTATCTCAATGAAAGAAATGTACAAGAAATCGAACGATAAAAATGGCAAGACGAACCAAGCGCAATCGTCTTCGAAGGAATGAAGAAGACCACGGCCTTGGATAGGATACCTGCGGAAGACATGAACACACACCTGGGAAAAAACCAGGTCCTCAGACGGACGTAGCAAGATACAGGAAGAACATGCTAATATGAACTGTCAGAATAATAAAATAATATATAAACTAGACATAAATATGCAAAGGAGATTCTAACCGCCTAATGTGTAATTTAGAGGACAACTTTCATGCGCATGGGTGGGATTTTAGGCTCATGTGTACGTAACTGGCATCCAGTCATCTGTATCCGTCCGTAACGTCTAAAATGTCAGAGGATATCTGCAAAAATATTGCCACAGTTCCATCCGGAGACTGTGGTTTACCTGTTTGGATTTCCATACGCACTAGCGACTGTCCTCCCCCAATATTTCCCACACTGACCAAGTCATGTCTATGGCTTGTCCAGTTTTGTAACTGCTTGAGTCTCTAAAATCCTAGTCATAGCAGTTACGATCATCTATCCGTCACACGACTTTAGAGATAGCTAGTCAATAAGTCGTGTCCCTAGCAAACTGTCTCAAACCGTGTAGTGTGAGTATCACGGCCAAAGGAGATATAAGGATATCCCCCAACAAGAAGGTAGTCCGCTAACACTAAGTCAACATGCATAAAGTAAAGTAATGACTAAGAAAGTCGCTTGCACCCATGTATGGCTTGGACACGCAGTTTATAACAAAGGAAGCTAACAATATGAAACAAAATAATAATGCAGAAAATAAATAATTTGACAGTTGTAAGCCCCTAATTTTAGGGCTTATTTTTTTCAAATTATGTAAATCAATCATTTTGAATAAATATTATTATTTAATTATTATTTAATTTAATGCTCTTTACCGTGACTTGGAATTCTAGAGCATCAGTGATGCTAGTCTCTGAAAACTTCTTTCTTGGAGTTTGTAGTAGACGAGATTATCTTCACAGTGATATTTCGTGTCCCACTCGAACTTGTTCCCTTGTGCTCTTTTTGCTTCGCGCAAGTTCGGGTCAATATTAGACCATTTAATTATTAATTGAATTCCCACTCTTTTCTTTGATCCTCATAAGTTCGTTACCGTGACTTTTAATTTAGGAGCACCAGACTAGTCATTCTCTCGAAACCAACTTATCATACCTGATCTACTCGAGACGTTCTTCACCCATGACCTTTGTGTCCCACTCAGACACTCCATTTTGTGCTCCATTTCCTTCGTACAACTTTCGGTTCAATTTAGACCAATTTATCGTCTGCCGTAATTCGTGATTTAACTTCCAATATAATTTTCGGGTCCGACATCGGTCCAATCCAGTCGACCCAATATATGGCCCTGGCCTATTTTGAGCCTACTGTGCACGTGCCACTTGCGTGCTACCGAATTTATCTCCCTTGTGGTCCTATTTTATCCGTGATTTTAAATTGGTTTAAATTATTATTTTAATTAAATCTTGTCCCAAGCCTGACCAACTTGACCCAACACCTAACCCAATTTGGTGTAACCTCTGTCATGACTGCCCATACACCTCGTTGATATTTTCCTCTTTTTCCTCGACTCTAAATATCTCCCTTTGTATATAAATATCTCTATTTCTCTCTCTCTTTTATATATATGTATATATATATATACATATATAATATATAAGTATCTCTCTCTCTCTCTACATTTAAAACCTTACACCCCCCCCCACTCCTCCTGTACGAGCAGCCCACTCCCCCCTATCTTTATTCATTTTCTCTCTCTCTCTCCCCCACATTAATATCTTCCTTCTCTCTCTCCTCCCTATTATATTCACTCACACACAACAAAACTTTCCTCTCCCTCACCAGCAGCCGAGCCCATTCCCTCTGGCCGAGCCCACGGCCACGAGCTCCTCTCCGACAACCTCTCCTCCTCCTCCCGACTTTACCATCCTCACCATCATCCATCTCTTCTTCACCATCACCACCATTAAACCAACCACCACCACCACCCCAAACACAACCACCACCACACCATCACCTCCCCCACCTGCTGGCTGCGTCGTCGTGCCCACCACCGTATGCCGTGCCGTGCTAGGCCGAGCGTCGCCGTGCGGGCAGCAGCTCGCAGCAGCAGCTGCGAGCACAGCGGCAGCAGCCACAGCTCCGACCGCGCGTACAGCGGCCACCGTGCGCCGCTCCGGCCGTCACCGGCGCCGGCGAGTCCCCCACGGCCGCGCGCAAGCCGGGCGCACCTCTGGGCGACCCCCCTGGGCGGTCGTCGTCCTCCCCGACACATTTAATAGCCGATTCGTACATTTTGCACGGAATCACGTCGACGCGCGCGCGGACGAGTTTCAGAATTCGAGTTTCATCGCAGCGACTTCGCGTCGATTTTCTGGACAATCCGACCGTTGGATCGGCGATTTCTTTGCTCCGTCTCAATCTCGGTATATCCCTCTTCACCTCTGTCAAATTTCACCTGCTAATTTCGTCGTTTGATACATCAAAACCGGCCACCAAGTTGACGTTTTAATTTGTACTATTTTTGGACAGTTTTGTGACGCCAACTTCGCGGGTTCGTATCTTCATCATCGCAGCTCCGTTTTGCGTGCCACCAGTTCCGATGCACAGCTGGTATAACCCTCTTCCTGCCCCCTTTAGATTTCATTTCAGTTTGAGCTTGTTAGGTCGGTCGAATTCGACGCTAAAGTTGGTCGTTCGAATTCTTAGTGTTGTACTTGTAAAATTCCATTTTTGAACCCGGGACTCCGGATTCAATTTCTGACACCACCATTAGACTCGTGGCGTCGTTCTGGCATGTTTTCATATAAAGTTTGCTTGATTTGGAGAACGTGGGCCCTGGTATGCATTTCGGTGCAAAGCGGGTTCCACTTTCTGAGTCAACGGGTCATTTTGAGATCGGCTCATCGGAATCCAATTCTGGATATACCGTTGAGTTCGTATCGTCATTCTGGACTCGTTGACATATAATTTGCTAGATTTTGGTGGACATTGGTTCCGGCACGCATTTCGGTGCAAGTCGGATACCAGTATCCGGGTCAACGGGTCATTTTGAGATCGGCTCATCGGAATCCAATTCTGGATGTACCGTTGAGTTCGTATCGTCATTCTGGACTCGTTGACATATAATTTGCTGAGTTTTGAGGACATTGGCTCCGACACGCTTTTCCGTGCAAATCGGATTTCAATGTCCCGGTCAACGGACCAATTTGAGATCGGGTCAACGGAATCCAATTCTGGATATACCGTTGGGTTCGCATCGTCATTCTGAATTCGTGAATATATAATTTGTTAGGTTTTGTGCACTTTTATTTTGGTACGTTTTTCGGTACAAAGTGTGTCCAACGACGGACATCATTTTGGCCCGAAATTACCGTTTTGTTCCTGTGTCCAAATTGGACTTTTGGACAGGCTATCCTAGCTGATTTGACTATTCTGGACACGTTGGTGATATTTATTTTATTATCCGACAACACCTGTAGGTTTTTATCCTATTATTATAATCTTTCTCCTTTTGTGGTATTTGAGACCCATCGATTCCAGTGATTTCACAACCACTGAAATTGAATATGTTGACCTTGTAGATGTTTATAGAGACTAGCTTTGACCCACTTTGATCATGGTTGACTACTTTGACTGAACGTCGAAGTAGAGTCAACATTTGACCTAGGTTAGACTAGTTTTGACCTTGGTTGACCATAGTTGACTATTTTGACCAAAAGTCAACCGGAAGTCAACCGTAGCCTAAGATTGACCAGAACTTGACCGAAGTTGACCAGTTGACCCAAAGTCAACTGTTAGTCAACATTAGTCAAGTTTGACCTAGAGTTGACCAGTTGACCAAAGTCAACTGTAAGTCGACCATTGACTTATCTTGACCTAGTTTGACTCAGTATGACTTGATTTTACTTCCAAACCCTTATATTGATACAGTATTTCCACCTATAGGTCCTCGAGGCACTGTTCTTGGACCAGTTGACATATTCCACCAGATCACAGGCGAGTACATTCTCTGATAATATTTCTGTTTTATGATATCGTCTATGTTTCTTGTATTTAGTGTAGATATCCTTGTTCTCTTGACACATTGTTCACATAGATTGGTATTTCCCTGGATCCCGTCATGAGATATTATTCCTTGTTTTCCTTGGTATATCTTGTGCAAGTCTTTCCTGTTCCTTGTGCATTGTATAGACACGATTCCTGCGAAGGCTAGCTACCCTCTCAGAGAATTGCGTGTCATGATGTGTCATGGTTGGATCCACTATACTAGTCGGGGACGGGGAGTATTAGTGTAGATATGTGGTTATTATCCACCTTGTTTATTCTTGTAGATCTTGAATGCTACCAATCCTACACTCCACGTGGGATTGGCTGATCATTAGACCTTGTGCAGACCCAAGCCGGCCACATGTTGTAGCTAGTACTCACACACTTAGATAGATGATTCTTGATTCTTGTACATGCCATGATCAGTTTTACTTGCCTTGTTCTAGCTCTAGATTTACAGCTTACCTTGCCATGATACTCACATGTACATTTCATGATTTCTTGTATATTCTCTCTATTTACTGCTACATATTCAATATCGTCTAATTAGAACTGTTATTTGAGATTTGTGCTCGTTCCATCCTGACTGGATATGTTGACAAAATTTTAGGAGTAGTTGTGCCCTCAGTATTGGACTTCATGATGTTGCTAGCTGAGGTGGATCTCACTATTCCTCTATGTGAGTTGCCTGGTAGTTATTCCTTAGTTAGTCTTGTTGTTCCTTCATTATCTTCCTGTCTTATGATCATTGTCGATTCTAGTTGTTCTAGTAATATTGTTATTAATTCTTGTCTTATCTTTCTTAGTTTTCGTGATGTGACATGAGTACATTTCTAGTTATGGATCTTAGATGTTGTAGTTAGTATAGTATACTTGACAGCGTTCTACCGCCGATACTGCGGCGTAGGCTGGGCGTGGCCCACGTATTCGTATCCGTATATCCGGGTGCGGATCGTGACAACAGTTAATTAGCAAGGTATACTTGCCTGTTGCGACGCCTGGTGAGCTGCCTGGTGTGGTACAATAAATGTGGTACAAGATCAGCTTCGGTGTTATAACTACGTATAGGGAGTCTCTGTTGGTGGCACGAATCGTGTCATTGAATCCGGAATAGTCAAATTGGGTAGGGATGATATAGGAAGTCCGAGATTTGCAAGAAGATAGGAATATGACTAGCCACGGACAATAATTGTAAATCGAAGAAATTCATATAAATAAATATATAACAATTTTAAGAATATTTATAATAGATGAAAATATATTCTTATTAATAAAAATATTTTAGATAAGTACTTTGGAAATCTAGAAATATCTTTTAGGCTAAAAATTAAATTTGCCAAAATACAATCTTATGTCAAAACTATATTTTAAAAATAGCTAGAAATACTATACTAATATTTTTATGGTAACCTAGTTTTGAATGTAGATGTAGGCCAAGCCAAAAACTATAGTTTAGTTATAATTTAGAAAATACTAATATACAATTCCTAAAGTAAATAATAATAATGAGATAATAATAATAATGATAATAATAATAATAATGATAATATTAATAATAATAATAATAAATGTAATAATAATAATAATAATAATGATACTAAACATATAAGTGACAGCACTGCTGTCCCCCCTTTTAACAGTAACGAAAAAAATAAGAAAAAGAATGGAGAGAGAAAGGAGGGAATTAGAGTTGGAGAGGGAGAGAGAGAAAAGAAATCGAGAGGGCGGCGGAGGAGACTCGGAGTTCGGGTCGGCCGGCGGAGGACTCGGACGAGGAGCGCGGCGGAAGAGAAGAAAGGGGGAAAGGACGGAGCAGACGCGGAGAGGGCGGCTACTGGGCGGCGGGTTCGAAGAGGGTTTGGAGGAGGGCGCTGACGAGGAGAAGCTCAGGGCTAGGCTCGGCGCCGGCCAAGGCGGAGGGGGTTGCGCTGAGGGATCGGGAAGCGGCGCGGCGGAAGGCAGGCGGAGCTCCGGGCTGTCGGGGCTGCCCTTCCAGCAGTGGAAGAACGGCACGGCGGCGCTGGCTCCAAGATCGCCGACGGAGGGCACTGGGGATCAACGGCGGGCGAATGGGCCTAGCACGGAAGTCGGAGGCTCGGCTGGAAGTCGAGCGGGGTGACGTGCGGACGGCCGCTTGCCGATCCAAGCGGCGGGCGGTCGGGAAATGCCGGGATGCGACGGTCGGCACAAGTTAGGGTCTTCTCCCTCTTCTTCTACTTCTATGCTGGTGATGGTGGTGGTGACGGGTTGCCGGGTTGATGACGACGTTGCGGGTGGTGTCGTTGCTTTGTTTTTATTTTGGATGGTGGTGTGTGTTCTGGTATTGGCCGGACGACAATAGCGTGCTGGTGTCTATCGTTTTCGGGTTTGGGGTGGCAGGGCGTGGTCGTCGGAAAGGTTGGCCGTGGTGGCGTTGGAAGAACAGGGGGTCGGAGGGAAATTGCTGGTGGCGGCGTGGTAGAGGTAGGGGTTGTTTTGGTGTTGATGGGTGATGGCCGGTTGTTGGGAGACGGCGAGGTGATGGCCTGGAGTACAGTTGGAAGGTTGTAGGGATGGGGGCGGACACGGGGATGATGGTGACGGTGAGACCGTAGTGGGGGTTGGCCCGAGGTGGTGCGGGATTAGTCGGAGGGGTACGGGTGGTTTCGAAGGTGGTGGTCGTTACGGCGATGACGGCGGGACGGTGAAGGGGTGGGCCGTGGACCTGTGAGGGAGGTGGCGGAACGATGGTGGGGCAATGGCAATGGGACGGGGCTACACTGGGGAGAAAAGTCGGGAAGTCGAAATTGTAGGTTTCATTGTATCGGGGGTGTGTCCGACACGAAAATGATGTACTTGTATAATATGGAATAAGAATTTGGACGGGACGGACACGATGCACGCACGTTTTGGTTGTGAAAATTTGGAAAAATAATGAATGATAGAAATTGGAGGAGTACCTGCCTATTTATAGGATGTGGGAATTCCCAATTGGATAAGAATTATGATTATTTTAAACCCAATTTAGATAATTCGTAATTTAATTTAAAATCAAATCCAAATCTAAATACGAATCCAATTTAAATCAAATTAAATTTTTAGTTTAAAAACAAATGGGATAAATCAAATTTCAAATATTTAACTATTTAAATAAATTCCTAGAATCAATTCAAGATTTAAATCGCCATAATAATTTAAAAATATATTTCCAAAATACTAATAATAATAATTTCGAAAATAATAAATATTTAAATATCTTTTTGAATAATAAAATATTAATATTAATAATTTTGAAAATCAATTTAAATATTAATAGGACTACTTCAAAAATACCTTTGAAATAATTTAAGATAATTAATAAATAATTTCGAGAATTATTTTATACATAAATTATATCTTACGCCCTTTTTATAATGATAAAAATAAAGTAATTACTATATATTATTTTGAAACTATAAAAATGGAAAAAATGTTTTTCTAAAAATATGTACGCTCGCACATATTCGTACTAGTCGAGCAATTACGAAAAATAAAATTTTGCGCGCGACGTATAATACGACTACGCGACGTACAATACAAAATTTTAAATCAGTACCAAATTTAAAAAAATAGTAAAAATTTAGGGGTTTTACAGCCTCGCATTGGGGGTTCCGCTGTCCGGTCAGTGGATAGGGGTCGAGGGGGCAGCGCCCCCCGTCGGGGGTTCGGGGGCGAAGCCCCCGAAAGGTATTCAGATTTCCAGATCTGCTTATCTTTGGACAACTACTGTCAAGAAAAAATACGTCTTCAGGTCTGCTCAAATATCAGAAAAAAGGCGTCATCAAAGGGCTCTTGGTTTTTCTATTTGTTCCAAGTCTGTAATCTTTAATTTATTGAGTCTAGGAGAATGTGTAAGTTGAGTCGCACTGTGTCATCTCAACCCCTAGACATCTCTCTCCAAGCTCTACCAAACAAATAGACCAATTCCTGAACCGAACCAAACTACCATAGCCCATTGAGAACTTCTGTCTTAAGGGAGACAGAGTTCGGGCCGAACTCTATCTGAGGCAGAGTTCGGGCCGAAATCTGCCTCATGATTTTCAGCACCCTGATTTTTAGGGCCTACTTTATCACGCCCCGATTCCGTCGAATCGATAGTCGTCCCCCGGGCGTGATGCCGTGCGAACCTAAATTTCGATCGCACAAGGCCTAGTCATAAGGTAATCCGAGACACGAGATCTAAGAGAGTACGCAGACAAATTGATGTACACAATAAGTAAAGGAAACATGATCTTTATTGATAATGAACATCTTTTACAGACTCCGATACAAGACTCTTTGCCGCGCGGGCTACAACATGACTCGATTACAAAAGAGTGCCGATGAGATAGCCGTTCCATACATTGCACACATCCCTCAGTATACATAAGTACTCAATTGACCTGGAAGGGAGGGACGCTGAGTCATTTCTTTTGGACTGTCGAGAGCCTTCAAAAGTGGAGTCGCAGAGTAAGTCTTCGGCACACGGCCGAAGCTTCAAAAGTCACGAACGCCGCCGAGCTAGCTGGCGCGTCCTTCCTGGTTCGCGGGACCTGTAAAGAGCGAGGATCAGCACGAAACACATGTACTGGCGAATGGCTAATTAAATCCAAGCTCTGCATTTGATTCAAAAAGTTCCGTAAACATGTTAGCTAGCTATTTCAATGATCTTTCTAACCATCCTGTTCGATTTGCATGTTAACATGTTTTGAGGCAAGCATATGAACTTGTATATCATTAAGTAATTATCATGTTCATCCCGTGTCCCGTGCACCTGTTAAGCAGTGAAAAGGGGTATAAAGGCCACTGGCAATGTCAAGCCATCGCGGACTATAGCATTTGGTGAGACGACGCCCCTTTCACGTCGGGTAGCTAGCCCTGTAAGAAAGTGCCCGCATAACTCGTGCCGACGAAGGGTTGGCGCTGCTACACTCGTTCCTCCCGGGCCGAATCGGTCCCTTGGCCTAGGCAACCGTTCGAGGAAACTTCACATTGTCGACAAGTTGTCCAATGACCGTTTTCCTTTGGACTTAGTTGATTTCCTTACTTAGCCGTATCGTTGCGATAAACGTTAATCGATTCATTCATTGTTTGCATAGGCTAAGTGGATTTGTATAAGAAAGCTTATTTTCTATTTTCAAAACCGGCAGTTTGATAGCAGGTGTTTCGTGAAGAATCGTGCCATGATTTCTTTGATTCTACACTATTATGACAAGCATTTATTTACTTCACATGTTGAGTTTGAAATAGAGGGACGAGATGAAGGAGGTTAGCCACTCGCCTTAGGCTTGCTTCAAACAAGCGACCGGTTGGCTGCGCTGTCGTCGTCTACGCGATCACCTGCAATCGCATAAGCAACTGATTAGAACACTGTGTATTTCAAGGAATTTTGATATGAATGCGAGCTCGAAAACGCGTCACGAAAACCCATCGAAAGCATTCACAAAAACGAAAGCCAAAGCCAATTCAAGTGCGGCATGAAAACCAGAGCAACGGGAGGTCTCTCCCGACTCAGCCGCAGAGCCAATCCTCGAGGCGCAACCCGCTGAATATGGGACTTGGTTCCGAAGAAGCCATTCCATAACGTGGAATGGATCTTAATTCAACCGTTCCCGTTCGATCGACTCGGCCGATTCCAATCTATCGGTCCCGACCGAATCGATAGCGACAGTGTTCCTTTCTCGCGCACCCCGTGGACGGAGACGGGGCACGATGTAGGGACGGGGCACTACACCATAACCAACTAATAAAAAGTTTCGTCCTCGAAACTTAAGGACGGAACCTACCTCTGCGAGAACAATGAAGGGAATTTATCCTTCATCTCGGATTCAAGCTCCCACGTCGACTCTTCGACCGAGTGGTTCTTCCAGAGGACGCGGACGAGAGGGATCGCTCGATTTTGCAGCAACTTATCCTTGCGTTCTAAGATTTGCACTGGTTCTTCAACGTAGGATAAGTCTGACTTTAGCTCCAGCTGGCCAAAATCTATCACGTGGCTAGGGTCGTGCACGTACTTCCGCAACTGAGAGACGTGGAAGACGTTGTGTACACCTTCAAGCGCCGGCGGTAGGGCGATTTTGTAGGCCACTTGCACGACCCGTTCAAGTATTTCAAACGGCCCGACGAATCTCGGACTTAACTTTTCTTTCGCGCCGAACCGACTAACTCCCCGCATGGGTGACACTTTGAGAAATACGTGATCGCCTACTTGAAACTCGAGTGGTCGACGATGAATATCCGCATAGCTTTTCTGGCGACTCTGTGCGGTCTTTAATCTTTCCCGAATGAGCCTGACCTTTTCCACAGTCTGTTCCACCAGCTCCGGGCCGAGTATCTGCCGTTCCCCGACTTCATCCCAACAAATGGGCGATCTGCACTTCCGGTCGTACAAAGCTTCATACGGCGCCATTTGGATGCTGGATTGGTAGCTATTGTTGTATGCAAATTCCGCCAGCGGTAGGTGGATGTCCCAACTTGATTTGAAGTCAATTGCGCAGAGCCGTAGCATGTCTTCGAGAATCTGGTTAACGCGCTCCGTTTGGCCGTCGGTCTGAGGATGGTAAGCTGAGCTGAACTGCAACTTTGTTCCCAGTGCCGACTGAAGGCTACTCCAGAATCGCGACATGAATCGTGAATCCCGATCAGAGACGATGGATACTGGAACTCCGTGCAGCCGAACTATCTCGTCAAGATAAATCTGCGCCAGGCGATCAACGCTCCAAGTAACTTTGATGGCGATAAAGTGCGCTGACTTGGTTAATCGATCAACGATGACCCAGATGGCGTCGTTCCTCCGTGGTGTCTTCGGCAGGCCAACAATAAAATCCATAGTGACATGATCCCATTTCCACTCGGGAATAGCGAGGTTCTGCATCTCCCCGCCCGGTCGCTGATGATCAGCTTTCACCTGCTGACAGGCCATGCATTGCGACACGAAGAGCGCCACATCTCTCTTCATTCCGTGCCACCAAAAGGTCGTGCGGAGGTCCTTATACATCTTGGTACTGCCTGGATGCAAAGTGTATTTTGCATAGTGCGCCTCCGACAGGATCTCCTTTCTGAGTTCTGAATCGTCCGGAACGCATAGCCTACCCTTCAATCGAAGCACGCCGGTTTTGTCTTCCGCAAAGTCGGTCGTTCTGCCTGTCGAAATTAGCTCTCGCACTTTCTTCAGGTACGAATCGTCCGTCTGAGCGGTCTTGATCTTATTCAGCAAGCTCTGCTCTAACTGCAACTTTGCCAACTGCACGTTCCGGAATCTGACTCGGAGCTCGATGCCCATCTCTTCAAGGTCGCATAGCAGTCGGGGGTCAATGGATAACGAGGCAATGTACTTCTGACTCAAAGCGTCTGCCACAACATTTCCCTTTCCCGGCGTGTAGTCGATAGTCAAGTCGTAATCCTTGATTAGTTCCAGCCAACGCCTTTGTCGCAAGTTCAGCTCCTTCTGCGTGAATAGATACTTGAGGCTCTTGTGATCGGTATAGATCGTGCACGCCACACCATAGAGATAGTGGCACCACAATTTCAACGCAAACACAATCGCCGCTAACTCCAGGTCGTGCGTGGGATAATTTTTCTCGTGCGGCTTTAGCTGTCGGGAAGCAAAAGATATCACCTTGTTTCGTTACATCAGCACACACCCCAAGCCCTGACCGGACGCGTCGCTGAATATCTAGAAACCCTCCGTCCCTTCTAGAAGTGCGAGTATCGGGGCCGAGACGAGCCGTTGCTTCAACTCTTGGAATGCAGCTTCGCAGTCGTCCGACCATTCGAATGCGACTCCTTTCTGGGTGAGGTGAGTCAGAGGCGATGCGATCTTCGCGAAGTCTTTCACGAAGCGTCGGTAGTATCCCGCTAAGCCAAGGAAACTTCAAATCTCGCCGACGGACGCTGGCCGTTTCCAATCGACAACAGCTTCAACTTTCTTTGGGTCGACCGCAATACCTTCAGCAGAAATGATGTGTCCGAGGAATGAGACGCTGCTAAGCCAAAATTCACATTTGCTTCGCTTCGCATTTAGTTGGTTTTCTCGAAGGGTCTGAAGCACGGTCCGCAGATGCTCAGTGTGTTGCTGCCGATTCTTCGAGTAGACGAGTATATCGTCGATAAAGACTACTACGAACTTGTCGAGGAATGGGCGGAACACCCGATTCATTAAATCCATAAAAGCAGCAGGGGCGTTCGTTAGGCCGAACGGCATTACCAGGAACTCGTAATGGCCGTATCGAGTACGGAAGGCAGACTTCGGCACATCGTCCGGCTTGATCTTGAGTTGATGGTAACCCGAACGTAAATCAATTTTAGAGAACACCGTGGTACCTTGGAGTTGATCAAACAGATCATCTATGCGGGGCAGGGGGTATTTGTTTCGGATGGTGGCTTTATTCAGCTAGCGGTAGTCGAAACAAAGACGCATAGAGCCGTCCTTCTTCTTGACAAACAGTACGGGCGCTCCCCATGGCGAGACGCTGGGTCGGATGAATCCCTTGTCGAGCAATTCCTGTAACTGCACCTTGAGTTCTTTAAGCTCTGCAGGGGCCATTCTGTACGGGGTCTTCGAGATCGGTCGAGTGTCGGGGAAGGTATCGATAGTGAACTCAATCTCTCGATCGGGCGGTATGCCGGGCAGCTCGTCCGAGAACACATCGGGAAATTCTGCCACAACGTCGGTCTGATCCGCGTTTGCACCATCCTGTCGCATGTCTCGAACGGAAGCTAGATAGCCTTCGCACCCGGAATACAGCATCCGTCGAGCAGATATTGCAGAGATCACCATGCAGGTCGGCGACGCCTCACCACACGAATAGCAGAATTCAGGCACTCCCGGTATGCGGAATGTGACTTTCTTTTCAGCGCAGTCTATGGTTGCGTTGCACGGACCAAGCCAATCCATCCCCAGAATAATATCGTAGTCCTTTATATTTAGAACTATCGCATCGAGACTGACCTTTTGACCACCTATACAGATGATTCCGCCTCCGCAGACTAAATTCGCAGCTAGTGGCATGCCCGACGGGATGTTAACAGTAAGCTCAAGACCGAGCGGTGTCAGGGGAAATTTGTGCTCGGCGGCAAAGTCCGCCGATATAAAACTATACGTGGCACCTGAATCAAACAATACACGAGCAGGTTTATTATTAAATTATAGTATACCTGTCATGACTGTGTCAGATGCGAACACTTCATCTCGGGTCATGGCGTAGACACGGCCCTGAGCATTGGGGCGACGGTCTTGGCCATTCTGTTGTGCGGTCGGTGGAGCCCGAGGTGCTTGGCCTCGGTTTTGTTGATGTTGGGGCGGGCATTGGGTCGACGCAGATTCCGGACAGTCCCTTACGAGGTGATCCCTCTTGCCGCATGCGAAACAGACTCTGTTCTTAAGTCGGCAGTCGGTGTCCAGATGCCCGTCCTTGTGGCAGAAATTGCAGACCATCCGTTCCTTCGTCTGGTTGCCGCGATGTTGACGCTTATGTGCGTTGTTGCCTCCCGCATTACTATAGCGTTTGTTATTAAAGTTAACAGCACCGGTAGTAGTAGGAGGATACTCGGACTCCAGACGGATGGCATGGTTGAGTGCCTCGCCCACAATTTTGTATTCCGGCACCGAGACATGAGCACGGATAAAGGAACGCAGGCCCACTACAAATCGTTTTGCTCGACTTGCGGTGGTAGGTAAATAGTCCCCGGCGAACTTGGCCAGTTTGTTGAATTTAGCCGCATATTGTCGTATAGTCATATTCCCTTGCGTCAACTGCATGAACTTATTTTCTTTTTCCTGTCGCACGGCTGCAGAAAGATATTCGTTCTCGAACGCATTTCTGAATGTCGCCCATGAGATCGCCGCCGGCTCGTCTTCACGTCGAATAGCCCGCTTCTGCACAGCCCACCAATCGTGCGCGTTCATTCGAAGTAGAAGTTGAGCACACGCGACTTTCTTCGAGTCCTCGACACCCAGAAGCTCGAACTTGTCTTCCAGCTCCTCCAACCAGTCGATCGCCACGGATGGATCTTCTGTGCCGTTGAAGGAAGTGCGATAGCTTTTTGTGATTTTCGACACGTCGAAGTTAGAACTTCTCGGTGCTGCAGGTGAGAGCGCGGGCGCCTCTGGTTCAGCTTCGTTGGATCGAACCGCAGGCTGGGTCACGGCAGGTGTCATCGTTGAGTTGTTGTTGTTGTCGACGACCGACTGTACGATCTGTTGGAGGGTATTCAGCTGCTATTGTTGCAGCTCGAATTGAGCCTCGAACCGACTCTCAAATTGGGTCTGACAAGCCTCCGCTTGCTGACGATAGAGCTCGTTCTGACGTTGCTGCATTTCAAGCATCTGCAGCATACGTTGCATCGGGTCGCCGGAAGGTCCGGCTACAGAGGCGTCATTCCCATTGGGTTAACGGAATGCTCGGGCCTAGAAGCACTCGAGCCGCTGGAAGCGCTCGTCTCGTCTTCCGCCTGAGCTCCCGTAACTGCAGGGAAAAAGGAAGGCAACTCTCGTTAGTTTCAGAAAATATCTTGGGTTCAGCGTATGGAACAACTCTTCTCATCGACACGAGGTCAACGGTTGGAGACTAAAACTCGACACTGGAGGCCAAGGACGTAAAGCGGAGCTCTGATACCATTATGTCACGCCCCGATTCCGTCGAATCGATAGTCATCCCCCGGGCGTGATGCCGTGCGAACCTAAATTTCGATCGCACAAGGCCTAGTCATAAGGTAATCCGAGACACGAGATCTAAGAGAGTACACAGACAAATTGATGTACACAATAAGTAAAGGAAACATGATCTTTATTGATAATGAACATCTTTTACAGACTCCGATACAAGACTCTTTGCCGCGCGGGCTACAACATGACTCGATTACAAAAGAGTGCCGATGAGATAGCCATTCCATATATTGCACACATCCCTCAGTATACACAAGTACTCCATTGACCTGGAAGGGAGGGACGCTGAGTCATTTCCTTTGGACTGTCGAGAGCCTTCAAAAGTGGAGTCGCAGAGTAAGTCTTCGGCACACGGCCGAAGCTTCAAAAGTCACGAACGCCGCCGAGCTAGCTGGCGCGTCCTTCCTGGTTCACGGGACCTGCAAAGAGCGAGGATCAGCATGAAACACATGTACTGGCGAATGGCTAATTAAATCCAAGCTCTGCATTTGATTCAAAAAGTTTCGTAAACATGTTAGCTAGCTATTTCAATGATCTTTCTAACCATCCTGTTCGATTTGTATGTTAACATGTTTTGAGGCAAGCATATGAACTTGTATATCATTAAGTAATTATCATGTTCATCCCGTGTCCCATGCACCTGTTAAGCAGTGAAAAGGGGTATAAAGGCCACTGGCAATGTCAAGCCATCGCGGACTATAGCATTTGGTTAGACGACGCCCCTTTCGCGTCGGGTAGCTAGCCCTGTACGAAAGTGCCCGCATAACTCGCGCCGATGAAGGGTTGGCGCTGCTACACTCGTTCCTCCCGGGCCGAATCGGTCCCTTGGCCTAGGCAACCGTTCGAGGAAACTTCACCTTGTCGACAAGTTGTCCAATGACCGTTTTCCTTTGGACTTAGTTGATTTCCTTACTTAGCCGTATCGTTGCGATAAACGTTAATCGATTCATTCATTGTTTGTATAGGCTAAGTGGATTTGTATAAGAAAGCTCATTTTCTATTTTCAAAACCGGCAGTTTGATAGCAGGTGTTTCATGAAGAATCGTGCCATGATTTCTTTGATTCTACACTATTATGACAAGCATTTATTTACTTCATATGTTGAGTTTGAAATAGAGGGACGAGACGAAGGAGGTTAGCCACTCGCCTTAGGCTTGCTTCAAACAAGCGACCGGTTGGCTGCGCTGTCGTCGCCTACGCGATCACCTGCAATCGCATAAGCAACTGATTAGAACACTGTGTATTTCAAGGAATTTCGATATGAATGCGAGCTCGAAAATGCGTCACGAAAACCCATCAAAAGCATTCACGAAAACGAAAGCCAAAGCCAATTCAAGTGCGGCATGAAAACCAGAGCAACGGGAGGTCTCTCCCGACTCAGCCGCAGAGCCAATCCTCGAGGCGCAACCCGCTGAATATGGGACTTGGTTCCGAAGAAGCCATTCCATAACGTGCAATGGATCTTAATTCAACCGTTCCCGTTCGATCGACTCAGCCGATTCCGACCTATCGGTCCCGACCGAATCGATAGCGACAGTGTTCCTTTCTCGCGCACCCCGTGGACGGAGATGGGGCACGATGTAGGGACGGGGCACTACATGCTTGGTAGAAGATGTCCAACGTTCAAAAATTTGAATTCTTGGGACAAAATTTGGGCCGAACTCTGCCTCCCCAGAGTAGTATAAATAGAGCTTAAATTTTCTTATTTCAAATCATCTCTCACCTTCAAATATTCAAGATTTCTTTGCTCTACTACTCCAAGCCTCATTCTTCCATATCTCCTAAGCCACAACTCTCCTTAGCCCAAGGTGCTCAGTGCGATATCAGCTAGAAGTTGTGTGTAAGAGTAAAAAAAAAGTCACTTGGACAATTCCAAGTTTTGCCACCTGCGAATCTGTAAGAAGTTGGCGTGCTATTCTGAGTAAAGGCACGTGGTTGTACACTATTTCACAAATAGTGAATTTCAACCCTGAGTTAGAGTTCTTAAGTCTGGACTAGTCCTCCACGAGGGAAACCAGGTTAAAACTGATGTGTCTGCGAATGCTCTTCTGATCTTTATTTACTTCGGCATTTCTCTCTGATTTATTTACTATCTTGATAGTTGTTTTGTGGAGGTGATATAGAGTTAATTTTATTTGGTGATTATCTACACAAACTCTATTCACCCCCTCTAGAGTTGCCTACATGTTATTTCATACTGGTGGGGTGGTGGTGTGATGGTGGTAAAACTTGGGTCGGCAGAATATCGTGATGGTGGTGGTTCTGGCGTCAGAGAGGCTCGATGGTTGGTCAGAGGTGATGTCTGGAAAGGGGTCGCTGTTGGTACGGTGTTGTGGGTAAGGCAGTGGTGAGAGAAGTGGTCCGGGACGGGTACTACAGCGGGCTTTTAGGTGGCAGATGGTGCTTGAGTGGTAGTGTAACGTCCGTATCGGCCTGTCGATACGGACACAAAAATTGGGTTGGCTGTCCGGTTTGTCGGATACGAGATTTGGTTTGTATTTGTAATAACGTGGAATAAGATGGAATGGACACGGACGTCCGGGATCGGACCCGAGACTGGACACGATGATTTGTGGAGGTGGACACGGACACTTCGACACATGTATTGGTTGTGGGTGTTGGATAATGGTTGGTGGGACAATGGTTAAGGAATTTGTTGTGGTTATAGATAATTCTTCCCTTTAATTTAAATTCAATAAATGTTTAAATCAACCTTAATTTTATCATAATCTGTTAATAGATAACAATATTTAATTTAAATAATATTTACTATCTATCAAATAATTTAAATCGCATACTTGATATCATCAGGTAATTAATTTAAAATCTAAATAAATTAAGTGATCACTATAATAACTTCAAAATAACATTCAATAATATCCAACAATATAAACCATAGAAATTCAACTAAAATAATTAATTACCATAAAATAATAATATTTATTGCCATCAATAACGTAAAGTATATTTCTATAATCCAATCTTTATTTAAATAATATTTAGGTAAAATCTTTTTAAGAAAAATACTTATAGCTTTCTAGAAATTATTTGTAATCCCTCACACATAAACCAATTAAGAAATATATAAAAGCCCATGAAAGCATATATCTTCAATCATACAAACTATTAGAAATATACTTATTATGAAGCCATTATTATAAGTCTAAAATTAACATGAAGAAAATCTAATTACATTATTAGTTAAAACCTAGACAATTATAACTCAATATAATAATAAGCCCATAGAACATATATATTAGCCCAAAACTATTTAATATACGGTTTAATTGGAAATGGTATATAAAGAGGCTATAAGTCTATACTAAAATATTTAGTATAAAATCTTTAATATAATAGCCCATCATGAGGAGCCCCTAACTCAAAATAATTTATTAAGCCCAAAAAAATTCTTTTGTATAAGCCCAAACAAGTAAAATACTTAGTAATATAACTTATTACCCCAAAGGCCCAAAACCTTAATTAAACCAAATCCCATTTGAGAATGCAAAATATATATATATATATATATATATATATATATATATATATATATATATATATATATATTTTTTTATTATATATATATATATATATATATATATATATATATATACCCATTAATAAACTTAATATCATTTAAATAAATCGGGCCCAACGCCTGAACCATAAATGGGACCCAAATCTAATAAACTGACTCGGACCAGACCATAATAAAAATAAAAAATAAAAATAATTTTGAAATTTCGAGAAGAGGGTTTACAGGGGCTATACCTTAAAGACCAAGGATCAGGTGCTGTCCACTTTCAAAGAGTTTCAGGTTTCTGTTGAAAGGGAGACTGACAAGAAGCTGCTATGTGTTCGGTCCGACAATGGCGGCGAGTACATTGGTCCCTTTGATGCTTATTGCAGAAAGCAAGGGATACGACACCAGAAGACTCCACCAAAGACACTGCAGCTTAATGGTGTAGCGGAGCGCATGAATATAATACTGATGGAGAGGGTACGGTGTTTGCTATCAGAAGAAACTTACTGGGCGGCTATTGGGGTGAGGCACTTTACATATCTACTTATGTAGTGCCCCGTCTCGTTCAGTCAGTCGAAAAAATCAAAATGCCAACGACGTTTGTACTTAGCCATGCAACGGCTTGCTCGAAGACCCGTACGGTCGAGGCGACTCCTCGTTCAAGTGGGTGGCTTCAGTAAACTTGCCTCAGCTTGGCATTCACTCTAATAAAATGAAAGTTTATAAATGCACAATTAGGCTTGATAATAAAAGAGACGAATCCACATAGCTAAGGGAATAATCCCGACGGGTCAGATTGAGTTAGAATATGGAAAGGTCCCATGGTCGGCTTAGAAGTGTTGCATATCATACTTTCAAAATGACACTCGATCCTTCGTCCCATGGCTTGGGAGAAGGAAAATAGTTCTTCGCCTCAAAGCTATGAATTAGCCTAAGTCATAGGCGTCGCCCACGTAAATGCTTGATAAAGCATGCACGGTCTCATCGTCCAAGGCTTGGCATAGCCTTTGCTCGTCCCATGGGTTAAGTTGTATTGCACGGCTTATGGCATAAGTCTAGGCACCCAAAGAACTTGGTTGTTCAGGTCGAACATGTGCACAACACGTTTCCACGACACGAGGCTTGGTATAGCCTTTGTTCGCCAAGTTGTTGTACGATTAAGTTAGGCAAAGTTATGCTGGGCTATCGAAGTCATAGCAAGCACTATCCCATATTATCTGCGGTTGTCAAGTCACTTAGTCCCATGATCTCAAGGCTCATCATATAAAGTTTGATTTGGGAGATAGTGTCGCATAGAACACAAGTCAGTCTAAGGCATGAGCCACGGTCAGTTCAAGGAAAAGTTAGCCACGGTATATGGCACATGGAGAACATATTTTGTTCAAGTTATGCTTGAAGGCTATCAAATAGCCATTCATGAGTTAAGTCAATAAGAGAATGGAAACACTGAAACTATGTCAAAACTGTAGGTCAGTCGCCAAGGAGAAATATGTCGGGACTTTAGGTCAGTCGCCGAGTGTGAGACTTGTCTCACAGTATCGGTATTTATATACGGATACGTATTTGTTAGTATATTTTGTATTTTGTTTATTTTCGTAACGCTTTAAAAAATTTCCAAATTGTAGAGTTTCTCATTGACCGGCATGCCGCAAGTATACCGGTGTATAACGACGGCATACCGTCCGGACATATATTCCATATTTTAGATATTTTTATTTCAGATATTTCGATGAATAGTATTTTTCGTAAATAGTGTAGATGCACTCTATTACCCAATGGATATTTGGTTTTGTTTGGATGGCCATGATTGACTTAGATTTTGACATGGATATCCATCCAATGGTTAAGATTAATTCTTCCTTCTATATATACCCTTCTACTTTCTCTCTCCTTCCTTTTTTCACTCTTTCTTTCTTCCTTCTTTACTTTCATTCATCATCCTCAAGTGCATAGAAAAGCTTGGCCTTGAGATCTAGAGTGTGGTTTCGTACCCTCTTGGTGGTGGAGTAGAAGAATAGGCTTGGAGCTTTAGTAAGCAAGTACATCTTGCCAAATCTTGAATAATATTTTGCTGTCATTTTTGTTTGTTCTATTCTTTCCTTGCATGATTCTAAGTCTCTTTATAGCTTTAAGTTTTTTATTTTGATGGTTAAATGTTTGTAGATCTAAGTTTTAAGTCTTTTCTTGTTTTTCTTAATTTTGATCCCTATAAGTTTGTTATTTTCGAAATCTAATGGTTCCATGTAGTGAGAAATTTCGTTCTACCCAATTTTGGTTTTTGAACCGCTTGATTTCGACTTTGTATGAAAAAGTTATGCTATTTTTCGTGTTCATGAATTTTTTACACCTTTGATGCTGCAGAAATGATGAACAGTGCTGCACAGTCTGTGCACTGTGCTTGCGTGCAGCGTGCGTTGTGGAAAGTTTTACCTGTACGTGCAGTACGTTTTGCGTGCAGTACGCAGTCTGTGCGTCGTGCTTGTGCACACCGTGTACCGTGGACAATTTTGCCTGCACGTGCAGTGCGCAGCCTGCGTGCAGTAGGCAGTTTTCCTGCACGCCATAGGCAGTTCTCCTGCATGCTGTAGGCAAATTTTCCTGTGCGTGTAGTGTGTCGCGCACAGATGGCTGTTTTTGCCCATTTTAGCTATTTTATGGCCAAAATCTTGAAAAACTCAAAACATAAAAGTTGTAGATCTTTGTCTTGGCTTCAAGAATCTTCACGTGTCACTTTAATTAGAGTTTATATGCAAATCACCCATGAATGATTGTACACCCTATATACACTTGACAATAGCTTATGTTCAAGTGTTCGTCTATACTCACTAGGTATTGCTATGTCCTCCCAGATTTGTTGTACCTTACAATCTATGCTATGTCCAATATTTACTTGATAGTGACCCGTCATGGTACACTCTTGTACATGTCTTTTTCCTAGCTTGCTTGATAGTTGTCTGTCATGGCGCACTCGTAATTCCAGTACATGTCTAGCACCTTGATAGTGGCTCGTCGTAGCGCACTCTTGTCTTGATATTGTTATCTTTTGTTGTGGCTTGTTGTAGTGCACATTTTTGCTTATCTTGTCTAGTCTCGCATGTCTCATGTCTAGGATAGATTCTGCGGAATGCCATACCCAGTATCCTAAATAAAAATGTTAGGAATTATACAACTAGTTTGATTATCTAGATCATTAGGAGGTAAGATTTTTTCGGTTACCTGTACCCCTTGTTCTCGATCTTATACATATATATACATGGGATTTGGAGCTATCTGTCATGATGAGCACTCTTCCAGCAAATCGTCGAATGGAGCACCTCTTTAGGACACATGTATCGTACTGCAGTGTGTCTGCTATACTTATTTTCTTTTGGCTTGGATCAATCGGGTAGTCTGCAGGGCAGGTAACTGGAATCGGATTTCTCAAACTTGCATATGTTAGTAATTAGGATTATGACAACCCTAGTTAGCTAAAGTATCAAGTCGTACTCATTGCTTGGCCGTGATTGATGGATGGAGTCCATTCCTGTCTAGTCTAGTCTTGCTCAAGTTTATCTTATTTGTAGTATGTAGCTTTCCATTTATTCTACATATCCACTTCCTATTTTCTTACATGTTTCCAGTTTCCATTTGTATACACTGCGGTACCATATTATTATTCTAGTCTCATTTACTGTTTTATCTTAGGGATATTATGAATTGCATGCTGGTTTTAGTTCATAGTTTGGCTTCCTTTATGGTACTTGCTATTGGAGTTCTGACCCCACTGGTTTTGCATTGACCAAATTTAGTCGAGGAGTCCGAGGATCTTCCGGACCTTCTACTCGATGGTGACCACCCGGAGCACCAAGAAGCTTGAGTGGGTGTTCTATCTCTTACCCACTCTTTCATGTACATATTCTTTTGAGGCGTTTAGCCACCGAGCATGTGTTTAGCTCGTGTTTTGGACTTGACTTTTAGCCTACGGACTTAGACATGATGGTATATTTCTAGACTGCAGCTAGAGCTGATCATGTATTACTCAGTCTTGCTAGTTCTTCATTTTGTATTACTAGATTCATGATCATCTATATATTATAGTTTGGAATACTTTACTGTCTTATATGCAAGATGATCATATTCTTGTACTTTACTTCTTGTCTGAGACTGAGATATCTAGGATTATGTGACCTAGGATTGACTGTTGGTTTGTAGCAGTGACCCCCATCTATATAGCTTATACTTTGTTTCGGAGTATTGGAGTACTTTGGCATACGTAGCTGGCCTGGTCTGTCCCTACTTGCCAGTATTCTAGTTCTGGGACGTGATATAGGTTTTAGTGGTGGCCCATGCAGGTCTGATTTATCAGATATGTGTGGGTTGCTGGTAGTTATCTCAGTCACAAATTCTTCTCCAATGACGTCCTTCATATTACTCTTTACCTTGATATTTGACATGATATCTGTCTTGATCGTTGATCTTTCCTGTTCCCTCGACCTGATTCTTGTGTCCTTAAACTTTTAGGGGTTCTATTTCTGGTCCTTCCAATCCGCTTGTTCGGGTTCCAGCTATGGCGAGTCAGCTTCCGTCTATTCCACCAGTTCAAGAGGCTCAGCCTCAGCATTCAGGAGTAGAGTCTAGAGTAGACCAGAGGACAGAGTCGCCAGTTCAACCAGATGTACCAGTTCAGCCAGAGCAGCCAAAGGGTGTTGTTCGAGCACTGGCGGATGTTTTGAGAGATTTTATGGCATCGCAGCAGCGTCAGAGCGATGTTCTCACCCATTTTGTCTAGTCGGCTTTAGAGAGGGGTGGTACTCAGGTCTACAATTCTACGAGCAGCTTCAAACGTCTTCATCCCCCGTACTTCTATGGTACAGAGGATGTTATTGCGCTTGATGCATTGCTTCAGGATACTGAGGCCATTATGGAGGCAGCAAGGATTTCGGCTAAGGAGTGTGTGGCAGTTGTCAGGTTGCAGCTCCTAGATTTGGCCCGCGACTGGTGGGCGGCTCATGAGGTATCTCTAGTGGCACCGATAGCTTGGACAAATTTTAGCGAGAGGTTCCAGACTTGCTATTTTGATGCGATGTCACATTATGATCTACAGCAGAAGTTCATTGGCTTGCGACAGATAAGCAGGACCGTCGATGGCTATACGGCGAAGTTTAATAGGCTCAGTCGGTTTGTCCCTTCCTTAGTGGCGACCGAGTTGGATCGAGCGAGGAGGTTCCAGCAGGGACTTCATCTGGAGATCATACTGGCAGTTGAGCAGCATGAGTTCTAGACTTTTGATCCACTGATGAGGGCGACGAGGAGGCATGATTTCACCTCGCAGAGGATCGTTGATAGAGTCGGAGGACAGAAGAGGCCTCATATTCAGAAAGGATCTTCCTTCCAGTCATCAACACCAGCTCCAGCAATTCGAGCCTTGACGATTGGATCTCCGAGGGGACCGACTCCGACGGCTTTCTTCCAGCAGTCGTCTCAGCCGCGTCCTCAGCAGTAGAGGCAGTCTTCCTCAGTTGGTTGTTCCCATTGCGGGAAGGGAGGACATATTTTGTCAGAGTGATACAGGGCACATGGCTTATGCCTAGCTTGTAGAGCACCGGACCACAAGATAGGGGCTTGTCTTAGGAGGAGTTCGGCTGTATCAGCATCCTTCCAGCCAACAGTTCAGCAGTTCAGGGCGCTAGCGCCGGTTCAGCAGCAGCAGGCCCAGAGGCCATTACCGACGCAGTCTCAGCAGTTCCAGCAGCAGAGGCCTCAGCAGTATGCTCAGGCTCAGGCTCAAAGGCAGAGGGTTCCAGCACCCAAAGTTCAGGGTCAGGCTTTTACGCTATCCATGGAGGAGGCGCTAGCAGCAGGGAAGGTGGTCGCAGGTACCATTCTCGTTCACTCTCATTCAGCTTCAGCTTTATTTGATTATGGTGCTTCACATTCGTTTATATCCGCACGATTTACGACACGTGTTGGTTTGGAACTAGAGTCTTTACCTGTAAGGTTAAATATACTTACTGGTAACGGTCTAATAGGAGTAGACCGAGTCTATGCCTCGTGTAGAGTCATAGTGTATGGGAGGGAGTTTTCTGCTAGGCTGATAGAGTTTCCTATAGAGATTATGATGTCATCCTAGGTATGGATTGGTTGAGTGCTCGACACGCTACGATAGATTGCCATGCTGGCAAGGTTATCTTTCGTGTTCCGAATGAGGAGGAGTTCTTATTCTCCATAGGCGAGGTGGAGTCTTCACCGATGGTCATGTGGATGGCAGTAGCCGAGGAGGTTCAGTTACCCAGAGTAGTTTGCGAGTTTCCCGATGTATTTTCTGAGAAGCTTTCGGGTATGCCTCCAGTTCGGAAGATTGAGTATTATATTGATTTAGTTCCGGGAGTAGAGCCAGTATCAGCGAGAGTCTACAGGATGTCTCCTTCAGAGTTGTTGGTGCTATATCAATTTATTGAGGAGCTTAGGACCAAGGGATTCATTCGTCCTAGTGGATCGCCTTGGAGAGCTCCAGTCCTTCTTGTGAAGAAGAAGGATGGTTCATCGCATATGGTCATTGACTATCGTCAGCTTAACACGATGACCGTGAAGAACAAGTATCCTTTACCCAGGATAGATGACTTGTTCGACCAGCTTAGTGGAGCGGCTATATTTTTGAAGATCGATTTGCGGTCTGGGTACCAACAGATCAAAGTCAGAGAGCAGAATATACCCAAGACGACATTTAGATCTCGATATGGCTATTGGGAGTTCCTTGTTATACCTTTTAGAGCAACCAATGTGCCAGCGATCTTTATGGATCTCATGAATCGCATCTTTATGTCCCACGTAGACCAGTTTGTGATAGTGTTTATCAATAATTTCTTGGTCTACAGTCAGACTGAGGCAGAGCACGAGCAGCATCTTCACGTGGTTCTTCAGATTCTTTGGGACCATCAGCTTTATGCGAAGTTCAGTAAGTGCAATTTCTGGCTCGATCGAGTCTCCTTCTTAGGTCACATTATTGTCGAAGGTGGTGTTGAGGTAGACCCCAAGAAGGTTGAGGCTATCAAGGGTTGGCTAGTACCTCGTACAGCTTCAGATGTGTGCAGCTTTCTAGGATTAGCAACCTACTACAGACGGTTTGTGGCAGACTTTGCTCGGATCTTTGCACCCTTGACACGGCTGACGTGTAAGGATATGTGCTTTGAGTGGTCAGATGCTTGTCAGCTTTCTTTTGAGAAACTCAAGCAGGGTTTAATTTCAGCTCCTATTCTGACATTACCCGTCGGACCAGGTGGGTTCACAGTATATTATGATACGTCCGGCCGGAGACTTGGTTGTGTCCTTATGCAGCACGGTCGAGTGATAGCTTATGCATCTCGGCAGCTTCGGGACCATGAGAAGACCTATCCGACACACGATCATGAGTTGGCCGCAGTTGTGTTTGCCCTCAAGCTCTGGAGGCATTATTTGTATGGTGATTGAGTGGAGATTTTTACTGACCATAAGAGCTTGAGGTATATGTTCACCCAGAGGGATCTGAACATGCGACAGAGGAGATGGCTAGAGTTACTGAAGGATTATGATATTGATCTTCAGTATTATCCCGGGAAGACAAACGTCATTGCAGACACTTTGAGCAGGAGACCCGGAGTCTATTTCTTAATGGAGCAACGTCACCTTCGAAAGGATCTTCAGGAGATGGGTATTGAGGTAGTGCTACCTGGTGAGGCAGCTATGATGGCGGGCTTGTAGATGTAGTCTTCCATTGTGGAGAGGATCAGAGCAGCGCAGTCTAGTGATGTCAGACTTTAGCGACTCAGAGCAGAGTATGTGGCAGGGTACAGAGCAGAGTTGCGTATCCATGAGGATGGGACACTCCGATTTGGGAGTCATCTTTATGTGCCGAGTGGAGATATTCGACAGAAGATTATGTCGGAGGCCCACAGTTCTCAGTACTTTGTTCATCCAGGAGGGACGAAGATGTACCATGATATTCGTCAGTATTTCTAGTAGAATGGTATAAAGAAGGAGATAGCTCGATTTGTCTCTCGATTCTTAGTTTTCCAGCAGGTCAAGGCTGAGCACCGGCCAGACTTCTTCAGCCTTTGCAGATTCTGGAGTAGAAGTGGGATCATATTACTATGGACTTCATGACTGGTCTTCCTAGAACCCCGACTGGTAGAGATGCCATTTGGGTTATAGCGACTCACGAAGGTTGCCCATTTCCTACCTTTCAGAGTTGGTCACTCTACAGAGCAGTTGGCCGACCTATATATGAGGCAGATTGTCAGATTGCATGGGGTGCCAGTTAGCATAGTCTCATATCATGATTCCAGATTCACGTCTCATTTTTTGTAGAGTCTTCAGCAAAGTTTGGGTACCCATTTGAGCTTCAGTTCAATATACCATCCTCAGACAGATGGTCAGTCGGAGCATACGATTCAGACTTTGGATGATATGCTTCGATCGTGCACTCTAGACTTCAGTGGTTCTTGTGAGGATCACTTGCATTTGGTAGAGTTTTCTTACAACAACAGCTTCCAAGCGAGCATTCAGATGGCACCTTTCGAGGCCTTGTATGGTAAGATGTAGGTCACCCCTAGCTTGGGATGACATTGGAGAGAGGCAGATGCTTGGTCCAGAAATGATTGCTCAGTCAGTTGGAGTAGTCAGGCAGGTCAGAGAGCATCTCAGAGTAGCTCAGGATCGGTAGCGTCACTGGGCAGATCAGCATCTACATCATTTTTAGTTCTCTGTCGGCGACCCGTGGTGTCATCAGATTTGGCGTACGGGGAAAGATTAGTCCAAGATTTATTGGACCGTTCGATATTCTCGAGCGAGTAAGAGATGTATCTTATCGTCTTGCTCTTCCACCGTCGTTACGTGAGGTACATGACGTATTTTACGTATCTCAGTTGCGTCGGTATGTTCCGGATTTGAGCCATATCCTAGATCATTCCGAGCTGGTCGTTGGTACCGACCTATCGTATGAGGAGAGGCCCGTATCCATTTTGGACCGGAGGGAGAAGATTCTCAAGAACCGGACTATCTGGGATCATCATTCACCGGACGAGTCGACTTGGGAGCACGAGGATGATGTCCGAGCTCGTTACCCGTATCTGTTTGACTCGTGAGGTATACTTATTCGTATATCTATAATTCTACCTTTTGTTTGAGTGTGATTGTAGGAATATATAATGTTGTTTTTTTGTTTGTTTAAATTGCTTTTACATTTTTTGTACATTACTCTAGTTGGATTTCATGATTTATGAGTTTCTGATCTTGATCCTAATAGCATGTTTTCTTGGATTTCTAGCTTGCTTTGATTACTTTTAGGAAATTTCGATGACGAAATTTTTCTGAGGAAAGAGTTGTGAGACTCGTCTCACGGTATCGATATTTATATACGGATACGTATTTGGTAGTATATTTCGTATTTTCTTTGTTTTCGAAACGCTTTAAAATTTTCCCAAATCGTAGAGTTTTTCATTGACCGGCATGCCGCAAGTATACCGATTTATAATGACGGCATACCGCCTGGACATATATTCCATATTTTAGATATTTTTATTTCAAATATTTTGATGACTAGTATTTTTTATGAATAGTGTAGATGCACTCTATTACCCAATGGATATTTGGTTTTGTTTGGATGGTCATGATTGACTTAGATTTTGACATGGATCACCATCCAATGGTTAAGATTAATTCCCCCTTCTATATATACCCTTCTACTTTCTCTTTCCTTTCTTTTTTTCACTCTTTCCTCCTTCCCTCTTTACTTTCATTCATCATCCTCAAGTGCATAGGAAAGCTTGGCCTTGAGGCCTAGAGTGTGGTTTTGTACCCCTCTTGGTGGTGGAGTAGAAGAATAGGCTTGGAGCTTTATTAAGCAAGTACATCTTGCCAAATCTTGAACAATATTTTGCTGTCATTTTTGTTTGTTCTATTCTTTCCTTGCATGATTCTAAGTCTCTTTATAGCTTGAAATTTTTAATTTTGATGGTTACATGTTTGTAGATCTAAGTTTTAAGTCTTTTCTTGTTTTTCGTGGTTTTGATCCCTATAAGTTTGTTATTTTCGAAATCTATTAGTTCCATGTTGTGAGAAATTTCGTTCTACCCAATTTTGGCTTTTGAACCGCTTGATTTCGACTTTGTATAAAAAAATTATGCTATTTTTCGTGTCCATGGGTTCCCCACACCTTCGATGCTGCGCGAACGATGAACAGTGCTGTGCAGTCTGTGCGTCATGCTTGCGCGCAGCGTACGCCGTGGGCAGTTTTGCCTGCGCACGTAGTGCGCAGCCTGCGCGCAGTGGGCAGTTTTTCTATGCATCGTAGGCAGTTCTCCTGCGCGTCGTGGGCAGTTTTTCCTGTGCGCGCAGTGTGTTGCGTACAGATAGCTATTGTTGCCCGTTTTAGCTATTTTATGGCCAAAATCTTGGAAAACTTAAAACATGAAAGTTGTAGATCTTTGTCTTGGCTTCAAGAATCTTCATGTCTCACTTTAATTAGAGTTTATATGCAAATCACCCATGAATGATTGTACACCCTATATACACTTGACACTAGCTTATGTTCATGTGTTCTTCTATACTCACTAGGTATTGTTATGTCCTCCTAGATTTGTTGTACCTTACAATCTATGCCATGTCCAATATTTATTTGATAGTGACCCGTCGTGGTGCACTCTTGTACATGTCTTTTTCCTAGTTTGCTTGATAGTGGCCTGTCATAGCGCACTCGTAATTCCAATACATGTCTAGCTTCTTGATAGTGGCTCATCGTAGCGCACTCTTGTCTTGATATTGTCATGTCTTGTTGTGGCTTGTTGTAGTGCACATTCTTGCTTGCCTTGTCTAGTCTCGCATGTCTCATGTCTAGGATAGATTTTATGGAATGCCACACCTAGTATCCTAAATGAAAATGTTAGGAATTATACAACTAGTTTGATTATCTAGATCATTGGAAGGTGAGATTTTTTCGGTTACCTGTACCCCTTCTTCCCGGTCTTATACATAAAAAACAAAAAAAAACTATATATATATATATATATATATATATGGGATTTGGAGCTATCTGTCATGATGAGCACTCTTCCAGCACACCGTCGAGTGGAGCACCACTTTAGGACACATATATCTTACTGCAGTGTGTCTGCTATACTTATTTTATTTTGCTTGGATCAATCGGGTAGTCTGCAGGGCAGGTAACTGGAATCAGATTTCTTAAAATTGCATATGTTAGTAATTAGGATTATGACAACCCTAGTTAGCTAAAGTATCAAGCCGTACTCATTGCTTGGCCGTGATTGATGGATGGAGTCCATTCCTGTCTAGTCTAGTCTTGCTCAAGTTTATCTTATTTGTAGTATGTAGCTTCCCATTTATTCTACATATCCACTTCCTATTTTCTTACATGTTTCCAGTTTCCATTTGTATACACTGCGGTAACATATTATTATTCTAGTCTCGTTTACTGTTTTATCTTAGGGATATTATGAATTGCATGCTGATTTTAGTTCATAGTTTGGCTTCCTTTATGGTACTTGCTATTGGGGTTCTGACCCCACTGGTTTTGCATTGACCAGATTTAGTCGAGGAGCCCGAGGATCTTCCGGACCTTCTACTCGATGATGACCACCCGGAGCACCAGGGAGCTTGAGTGGGTGTTCTATCTCTTACCCACTCTTTCACGTACATATTCTTTTGAGGCGTTTAGCCACCGAGCATGTGTTTAGCTCGTATTTTTGACTTGACTTTTAGCCTACGGGCTTAGACATGATGGTATATTTCTAGACTGCAGCTAGAGCTGATCATGTATTACTCAGTCTTGCTAGTTCTTCATTTTGTATTACTAGATTCATGATCATCTATATATTATAGTTTGGAATACTTTACTGTCTTATATGTAAGATGATCATATTCTTGTACTTTACTTCTTGTCTGAGACTGAGATATCTAGGATTATGTGACCTAGGATTGACTGTTGGTTTGTAGCAGTGACCCCCATCTATACAGCTTATACGTTGTTTCGAGTATTGGATTACTTTGGCATACGTAGCTGGCCTGGTCCGTCCTTACTTGCCAGTATTTTGGTTCTGGGGCGTGACACCGAGGCAACCCTGGTTTGGGCTCTGCAAAAAGAAGTATGAAAAGTAAAAGAAGTAAAGTAAAGGAAACTAAATTGTGACGGTTAGGCCATGCATTTACGTTGAGTCTAAAAATTCTCGTAGGTGCGTGGTCATGGACAACTTATCGACAAGGTTTTGCGCCCTCGATTCGGAAGCCTGGGGCTACAGGACCGCATCGGCCTAGGAGGGAAGCAAGGTAGTTAGGCAAGAACACGCCGCCAGTGATTCGAGGACTTGAGCAGGGCTAGCTACCCTTAGCTGTAAGGGTCTCGTCTGCACACCTACATGTCCAAGATGGCTTGAATTGCCAGTAACCTTTCATATAGATAAGTTGGCATGCTGAGCGGCAATCAACATGCACGGTTTCGGTGAATAAAAGAAAGTGCAAGCACGGCACGAATGGGATAAAGATGGTATGCACGGTTGTAATACAAGTCTTAACAAAAGCCTAAGATTTGGCTATAGCAAAGACACGTGCTTCGGCACGAGATACGGCATCGAGTATTAAGTCGTTGGCATAGAGTTGCATAAGTCGGAATTGAGTCGTTTCAATTTAAGTCGAGAAGGACCGTAAAAAAAGTTTGGTTAGTTCGTGATAAGTTATGAGGCACGGCCACGATGTTATGGCATGAGTATAGGCAAAAGACTAAGCGGGAGACACTGCCTTAATCATGTTGAAGCACGAATAGAGTTTATGGCACGACCAAGTCGTTGCGTCCCTAAGTATGGCACGAAAGGCAAGCATGAGTCAATACGTTGATGTTGCAAGCACGAGAATGGTTTAGAGGCAAGGATAAGAAAGTTATCGGTGCGATAGCACGGTGACGGTCTAGAGACACAAATAGGCCAAGAGTCTCTGTCCTAAAATCGACCCTAATGCAAGAATAGAAAGACAATTATAAAGAGATTATGTTGCACAAAGTAAATGAACGTGTTGGCTTTGTATGGGTGGGCGAAGAGCTTACTCCACCATTACAGTGGAGTACTGACACCCACATAGTTTCCATGTGCAGGCACAGGTAGAAGCTCGTTGGCACGGAGCTCGCTTGGATGCATTGAGGCATGGAGTTCCTGGGCATTTCGAGACGTGTGACCGCATGGAGTCAGACTTATACGAGACATAATATATGGACATCGCCTATCTGAAGCATCCGCTGGCTCGTCAATTGTATTGAGAGATAAGAGAGCGCTGAGTGACTTGTAAAATGAGAGAAAAGTGAGCTTCGAGTGAATTGTAATCTTGGTTATGCGCCTTTGTAAGCTTATGTTTATTATCAACAAAGACTCTGATTTTATTTCAATGTTTATGTTGCCTTGTATATTCAATATTTCTGCTTGAGACTTATGTTGCGATGACCTCGTCGTAAGCTGTTGTAATCGGCCGTTATGAAACTGCCTTGCACGAGTGTAATCTAGGCTCGTGCGACATCACGCCTTAGCGAGGACGATCGGTCCTACGGGACCGGGGCATGACATAATGGTGTCAGAGCACGGCTTTACGTCCTTGGACTTTCGATTGAATTCTTTAACTTCGATGATGTTTCGCAAACTCAGATGTTTCACAATCGATATCGTTGGTGCGCTCTCTCTCAAATGTCCCACGGGATGTCCATACAATAAGTCTATATATTTTGAAAAATCTCATGAAAGAAAATTTTGGTTGAACAAAGTTAACTTGAAGTAAGCACGGTTGGCTAAGTCGGACTGGACATATACATCAAGAATTGTGTCGACCTTAGCAAAGTCGAGTACAAGATTCAATTCGTTTCGGACGACAATGAGTTAAACTCGATTGAGTATATGGGATAACTATCGATTGGGGGACTATCGAAAAGATGATATCGTCGATGCGATACATATGAATCGTGCTTAAAATTTGAGGAATGGTTCGAACGGACATTCGAAGTATTCGATTTTGATTCGAAAATTATTTTTATGATGTGTCGAATAACTTCATCCCTGAGTGGTGTATGGGATAGTTTCGGAGATGTTGATCGATTGAGGATATGGGGTGCCAACGAGTCTATCAGCAAGCGACGAGTATGAAAAGCCTTAGAAAGAGTGTTTCAAAGTTAGTCATAACTTGATAGCTAGTGTCACACCCCGCTCCCGTAGGAGCGATCGTCCTCGCTAAGGCGTGATACCGAACGGGCCTAGATTGCGCCCGTGCAAGGCTAATCTCTAGAAACGGTCAATTTGAGCTAGGCCACAGAGTCGCACAGAGTGTCCCCATTTGCAGCGGAAAGTAAATGAACACAAGTTGAAGCGAATTCAAACTCTTTATTGATTTTCAAGAAGTCTACAAGCGGCGCTAGGCCGAGTTTACAAGTCTCTCAATCTCTCTCTCTCTCTCTTTGAAACATAAAAGGGCGTGCCAGGTGGCTTACAAGATGGAATGATTCATGACGATATTTCGATATATTATGTCCTGTATATGGTGCTTCAGCTCCTTGCAACGCTCCAAGGCTCCAGAGTTAGCTCCGCGTCTTAGCACGTTCTAGGAAAGCTCCGTACCTGACGACATCTCCTGCGTCCTGCAAGCAATCTGTGGGGTTATCAGTACATTGTTATGCACTGGTGGGGAGGCTAGCTCGCCCACAATGCTATCATTACCAAACACGTTCTATTTATTTTTGTGCACCGTCTATCATTTATTGTCTTTCTAATCTTTGCCTTAGGATTAGTTTCATGGCATATATCATAACCTATCTCGTGTTACCGATTTCAAGTATTCGCATGGAAATACATGCACGACTTATCCATACTTACCGTCCGGTCTTCCCTGTCCAAAGTAAACCAAGTTAGTCAACAATTCATACATAATCAACTTAATGTTATTCACGTAAACATTCGGTGTCGAGGGCGTGTCCCTGCCTCAGATTCTAGCACGTCGTAGGCATGTTTTCTAACTCATTTGCATGAAGTACTCTTTATCATTTGGTGTGTTACATTTCAAGCCTGTTCAGAAGGCGCTTTGATCAATTAACTTAGACTACTTTGTTTCAATGCAAGGACTTGCACGTGGATTGCCACCAGCAAAGTCCACTTAATTTATATGCACCGGTTGCTGTCACCACAAGCCATTTTGGATATATTTTCCTTTGGTATTCTCACCTATCATAGCGTGCTGGTGCACCTTGATAGTCTTTTGAAATACCCCTTTGGTATTCTCACCTATCATAGCGTGATGGCTGGTACACCTTGATAGTCTTTTGAAATACCCGGCCTTACGTCTCTTTGAGTGTCCGAGCCCCCACCCAAACATCCCGTAAGCCATGATTCCGCCTAGGCCAGCCACGATGTCTCGTTGATCGTTGCCTTGGAATCCCTTATTCTTCCTACCTCCCGTATACGATGGGATTGTCCACGACCATTTCGTATTGACTTGTCATTTTAACTTAACGGCTATCTCTGAGCCATAGGCTAACCCTTAGCCATAATGCGTTATCGACCAGGTTGGCGGCGGCGTCCGTGCAGCGCGGGTAGCGAGCCCCGATGCACGTCCCCGTCATACCTGTCGCTAACCATTCCTTTCTTTCTTATCTTTTATTCATCCTTTCTTTTCTTTCTTTCACTTGTTCGTTTGTTCATTGGTTCATTCATATATTCATTCATTCATTCGTTCGTTCATTCTTTCATTCATACATTATGCAACTCCCCGTGCGGGAGTCGCCTTGGCGACCCATCGGTCCCCAAGTCTTCCATTGTTGTTATATTCTACTCGGAACGACTATATCGATAGTCTTCCGTTTTATTGTTGTAAATCATTCATTGCTTCATTGTTGAACGCATAAGGAACTTGAATGTAAGCTTGTGCCTTAGTACGGGCATGGAGCGCGGTACGAGAGTTCCTATATTTTCTGAGTTCTTTTCCATGTTCTAAACAAGCATATAAGATGGGATTATTCCCTTAGCTAGGTGCGTTGAGTCATTTATTATCATGCGCGGTGTTATCACCTAGCGATTCTAGCAATAGTGTCCGTATTGTTATGTGTCTAGGCTAAGCAAAGACGGATTCATCGGAGCCACCCACCTTAGCGATGCTCGTATCGGCCGAGCGATACTCTGAGCCCGTCTTTGAAAGTCTAAGTCTGGATTCATCTTCGATGGGCCAATATAAGTCTTGCATCGATTCTTTATCAGGTCGATGCCAACTCTTCGGGTCGATGGCTCGTTTGAGTCGTTGCACTTGCCGTTTGAATCGGCGTTCCGCTAGGGCGGAGCGGGTCATTACATAATACACCACTCAAAATAAGTCTCGTCCTCGAGACTTCCTGAGTGCAGGTCATCCTACCGTTCCTTAACTCATGTCGTGTACATATCTTAGACAATTCCTATCGAATGGCTTTATTGTTCGATGGCACCGAACTACACTCGATACCTTTCCAAGTTCCGTGTCGCATACGTTTCGTCGATTTTATTGAATGACTTTTCATTCATTTTAGAGTTGATGGTACATATTCAATTGCCGTGTTTCTTCAACTTGGTTGCTTTTTTTTCGTGTCATGGGACTGTAATGGTCGCACGAGGTACGTTGTAATTCATCAAACACGAGAGTCGTAGGCTGAGGCTAACTCACTCATTCGTTCATGTGCATCTCAACACCCACTTGCAGCTGCATTCGAGTTCATCATATTGCTGAGTTTGGATCGTGCATATATTCAAGGCGTCCTCCGAATACGTACATTTAAACCAAGCTTAGCGATTAGCGAAATCGGACAAGCTACTCATGATAGTTTCGATTTGCCGATCATTTTACTAACTTCGATTAAAACCGAACTCATGTGCGTCTCACTATCGTTTATCTCGATCCTCGAGATGATCCGATTCGTTTCTCAAGCGCTCTTGTCAACGAAATCAATACAATTTCTTCTTAGCGGAATCGACCAAGTCTAAGTAATTCCCGTCCGATTCGAGACCAAGTATTGCACTATCGTCGAATACATCTTCCTATCAATGATTCAATTCGTTATCCCAACTTTACTTGCGCATCATCCATTCCTATCATTCACTTTGTTTGGGGCCAATCTCGTTGTCGTTCACGCACACTCCCAGTTCCTCGCCCTACTCTAAGTCTCGTTGCCCCAAGTCTATCGTCCGTCCAGACGATACCATAAACCACACAGGTTCAATCACTCGGCATAGGGTCGTCCGCCTATCCGCTAGGTCATCTCACTAGGTCATAGCTACAAGTCAAGTTCTTGGTTCATCGTGCAAAGTCATTGCACGACGCTCGCCCCAATCCTATGGTCAAACTATTTTATTCGTTTGCACGGGAGTTTCTACCCAAGTTCGTTTCACTCTACTTTCTAAACATCAAGTAGCGTTCACCTATTCACATCGAGACATTCTCCGCTCCAAGTCTGAGCTCGTTTAGGAAAGTCATCCTACGATAGGTTGTCCTCAACCAAATCCTCGACATGTTAATATCGTATATCCACATTAACAATTATCGTATTCTATCTCTTCAAGTATGTTTGATACAATTCTCCTATCCATCCTATCCAATTCACGTAGTCGATCACAAGGTCGTCTAGCCTTGCAATATATCGTACCCCAATCTCACGCAAGTCTGATTATCTACGACGAACATGAATCACCATGTCAACATTTCCGCAGAATAATCGTCCTTATCGGGACGTAACTCTTGCGTTGAGTCTAGACTTACTCATTTTTGATATGCAAATTGGGTCTACTCAATCCTCAACTTTACTTAGCCGTCCATCATAATTCCAATTAATCCTCAAATTTGCTTTCGTTTCAAACCACAAGTCGTAGCACCATGTCATGATATTTCAAGTTCGATCATTCCCGCTGGACATGAATCACCATGCCAATGCTCACGCGGAACGATCGTCCCCAATCCGACGTAACGCATGTGCGATGCTGGAGTTGCGCTCGCGTAAGATAAAATCGTTGTCGTTGTGGTTATCACCGAACAATCAAGTCACTTTCCTTCTTCATCCAAACGTTCATTCCTATCAAAATCTCTAACATAGCATCCCTTGAAATAATAACTTCTAACATGATCATCATTCATCGAATCAGAGTACCCTCGAGTTATCGTACATCGATCTTTGATACGCCTCAATACCATCGACGATGCACATAACCTGACGATCCTCCTTTAGCAACGAATTCTGAGTCGTGCAACTTAATTCCTTAATTCGCATTGTCTCATGCTAACTCTTCATTGAGCAACATCTATTCCAAATCCTTAGTCATTCTCGTATCTCCAAACCAACATTTTCTATGCACGCTATCTTTCAATCGTGCTAACTTCGGTTTCATCTGAGTATTTCGTCTTAACTTAAGTTTTAATCCATTCGACTAAATTCAAAATCGCACGCACGATCCACTACATTTCCTCGACCAAAACATCTATTTACCTTATCGTTTCGAATCTCCATTCAACCATTTCGCAATTTGTACTACGCATTCTTAATTCATCCGAACAACATCTCGTTTGAGACTCCCAAAGTCGCAACCAACTAAGCGTTACTCGTTCTAAGGCTTTGCACGATATAATCGCTTGTCGACATACTCGTACTATCCGTAAATCCTTTAGTCTCGCTCGAACAATTTCTATAACATCCATACACCACTCAGGGTTCGAGCCACTCGACTAGTCGTCGACACTCACTCTTATCCTTCTTCGAAGCTATCACATACACCACTCGGGGTCAAGTCATTCTACAAATCCTCAAAAGGTTATTCGATTCCCAACCGATATGTTCAATCGCGCGTTCGCCCGTTCCTCAAAGTCTAAGAACCATTTCCCATGTTCGATTTAGTGTTGGTCAAGTAGCGTCTCTATCGACATACATTCTAAGCCTCACTTACTCTCGTCCGAGCGATAGTCGATCCCGCTCGCAAACTCGTTCGTACCAGAAGGTCTAGGTGCGCGATACTCTGTACAACTTAGCCGAAGGGCTACGTGCATAACCATCCCGTTCGAACTATACTTCGATCTTGTGTACTTGTTTGCTATTGTCAGTGTAAGGTTATTCAAGCATGCATTGTGTTTGCTAACTTTTAGCATTAGTTTTCTTTCAACTCAAGTCCGCCATGGTTTGGCACAAAGGCCTTCGCCTATCGATCCCGTTCAACCGAGTACTCGTACGAGCTTTTGAAAATATTAGACTTATTGTATGGAACATCCCAAGGCACAATGAGAGAGAGCGTATACTTCTTTTATTTCAAAACGAGCTTTCAAAACTGAGAGAATCGAAATAAAGTTCAAGGACGTAAAGCCGTGCTCTGATACCAATCTGTCACGCCCCGCTCCCGTAGGAGCGAGATTTTTCTCGCTAAGGCGTGATGCCGTACTGGCCTAGGTTGCGCCCGTGCAAGGCTAATCTCCATAAACGGCCTATTTGAGCTAGGCCACAGAGTCGCACAGAGTGTCCCCATTTGCAGCGGAAAGTAAATGAACACAAGTTGAAGCAAATTCAAAATCTTTATTGATTTTCAAGAAGTCTACAAGCGACGCTAGATCGAGTTTACAAGTCTCTCGAGCTCTCTCTCTCTGAAACATAAAAGGGCGTGCCAGGTGGCTTACAAGATGGAATGATTCATGACGATGTTCCGATACATTATGTCCTGTATATGGTGTTTCAGCTCCTTGCAATGCTCCAAGGCTCCAGAGTTAGCTCCGCGCCTTAGCACGTTCTAGGAAAGCTCTGCACCCGGCGACATCTCCTGCGTCCTACAAACAATCTATGAGGTTATCAGTACATTGTTATGCACTGGTGGGGAGGCTAGCTCGCCCATAATGCTATCATTACCAAACACGTTCTATTTACTTTTGTGTACCATCTATCATTCATCGTCTTTCTAATCTTGCCTTAGGATCAGTTTCATGGCATATATCATAACCTATCTCGTGTTACCGATTTCAAGTATTCGCATGAAAATACATGCACGACTTACCCATACTTACCGTCCGATCTTCCCTGTCCAAAGTAAACCAAGTTAGTCAACAATTTATACATAATCAACTTAACGTTATTCACGTAAACATTCGGTGTCGAGGGCGTGTCCCTGCCTCAGATTCTAGCACGTCGTAGGCATATTTTCTAACTCATTTGCATGAAGTACTCTTTATTATTTGGTGTGTTACATTTTAAGCCTGTTCAGAAGGCGTTTTGATCAATTAACTTAGACTACTTTGTTTCAATGCAAGGACTTGCACGTGGATTGCCACCAGCAAAGCCCACTTAATCTATATGCACCGGTCGCTGGCACCATAAGCCATTTTGGACATATTCTCCTTTGATATTCTCACCTATCATAGCGTACTGGTGCACCTTGATAATCTTTTGAAATACCCTTTGGTATTCTCACCTATCATAGCGTGATGGCTGGTACATCTTGATAATCTTTTGAAATACCCGGCCTTACGTCTCTTTGAGTGTTCGAGCCCCCACCCAAACAGCCCGAAAGCTATGATTCCGCCTAGGCCGGCCACGATGTCTCGTTGATCGTTGCCTTGGAATCCCTTATTCTTCCTACCTCCCGTATACGATTGGATTGTCCACGACCATTTCGTATTGACTTGTCATTTTAACTTAACGGCTATCTCTGAGCCATAGGCTAACCCTTAGCCATAATGCGTTATCAACCAGGTTGGCGGCAGCGTCCGTGCAGCGCGGGTAGCGAGCCCCGATGCACGTCCCCATCATACCTGTCGCTAACTATTCCTTTCTTTCTTATCTTTTATTCATTCTTTCTTTCACTTGTTCGTTCGTTCATTGGTTCATTCATATATTCATTCATTCATTCATTCGTTCATTCTTTCCTTCATACATTATGCAACTCCCCGTGCGGGAGTCGTCTTGGTGACCCATCGGTCCCGAAGTCTTCCAATGTTGCTATATTCTACTCGAAATGACTATGTCGATAGTCTTCCGTTTCATTGTTGTAAATAATTCATTGCTTCATTGTTGAACGCATAAGGAACTTGAATGTGAGCTTGTGCCTTAACACGAGCGTGGAACGCGGTGCGAGAGTTCCTATATTTTCTGAGTTCTTTTCTATGTTCTAAACAAGCATACAATATGGGATTATTCCCTTAGCTAGGTGCGTTGAGTCATTTATTAGCATGCGCGGTGTTATCACCTAGCGATTCTAGTAATAGTGTCTGTATTGTTATGTGTCTAGGCTAAGAAAAGACGGATTCATCGGAGCCACCCACCTTAGTGATGTTCGCATCGGCCGAGCGATACTCCGAGCGCGCCTTTGAAAGTCTAAGTCTGGATTCATCTTCGATGGGCCAATGTAAGTCTTGCATCGATTCTTCATCAGGTCGATGCCAACTCTTCGGGTCGACGGCTCGTTTGAGTCGTTGCACTTGCCGTTTGAATCGGCGTTTCGCTAGGGCGGAGCGGGTCATTACAGCTAGCATGAGATTGATTTGAACGAATTCGAATTAGAAAATGTAGTGCCCCATCCCGCTCAGTCAATCGGAAAAATCAAAATGCCAATAGCGTTTGGACTTAGCCATGCAACGTCTTGCTCGAAGACCCGCACGGTCGATGCGACTCCTCGTTCAGGTGGGTAGCTTTGGTGAACTTGTCTCAGCTTGGCCTTCACTCTAATAAAATGAAAGTTTTCAAATGCACAAGTAGACTTGATAATAAAATAGGCGAATCCACATAGCTAAGGAAATAATCCCGACAGGTCGGATTGAGTTAGAATATGGAAAGGTCCCAAGGTCGGCTTAGAAGTATTGCACGCTGTGCTTTCAAAATGACACTCGACCCTTCGTCCCGTGGCTTGGGAGAAGGAAAGTTGGTTTTCGCCTCAAACCTATGAATTAGCCTAAGTCATAGGCGTCGTCCGCGTAAATGCTTGATAAAGCATGCACGGTCTCATCGTCCAAGGCTTGGCATAGCCTTTGCTCATCCCACGGGTTAAGTTGTATCGCACGACTTGTGGCATAAGTCTAGACACCCAAAGAACTTGGTTGTTCAAGTCGAACGCGTGCACGGTACGTTCCCACGATGTGAGGCTTGGCATAGCCTTTGCTCGTCAAGTTGTTGCACGATTAAGTTAGGCAAAGTTATGTTGGGCTATCGAAGTCATAGCAAGTACTATCCCACGTTATTTACGGTTGTCAAGTCACTTAGTCCCATGATCTCAAGGCTCGTCATATAAAGTATGACTTGGGAGATAGTGTCACATAGAACACAAATCAGTCTAAGGCACGAGCCACGGTCAGTTCAAGGAAAAGTTAGCCATGGTCTATGGCACGTGGAGAATACGTTTTGTTCAAGTTATGCATGAAGGCTATCAAATAGCCATTCATGAGTTAAGTCAATAAGAGTATGGAAACACTAAAACCATGTCAGGACTGTAGGTCAGTCGCTGAGGAGAAATATGTCGGGACTGTAGGTCAGTCGCCAAGGCAACCCTGGTTTGGGCTCTGCAAAAAAAAAATATAAAAAGTAAAAAAAGTAAAACAAAGGAAACTAAGTTGTGATGGTTAGACCATGTATTTATATTGAGTCTAGAAGTTCTCGTAGGTGCATGGTCATGGACAACTTGTCGACAAGGTTTCGCTCCATCGATTTAGAAGCCTGGGGCCACAGGACCGCATCGGCCTAGAAAGGAAGAAAGATAGTTAGGCAAGAACATGTCGTCGGTGATTTGAGGACTTGAGCATGGCTAGCCACCCTTAGTTACAAGGGTCTCATCTGCACCACCTACATGTCCAAGATGGCTTGAATTGCCAGTAACCTTTCATATAGATAAGTTGGTGTACTGAGCAGCAATCCGCATGCACGGTGTCGGTCGAATAAAAGAAAGTGCAAGCACGACACGAATGGGATAAAGATGGTATGCACTGTTGTAATACAAGTCTTAAGAAAAGCCTAAGATTTGGCTATAGCAAAGACACGTGCTTCGGCACGAGATGCGGCGTCGAGTATTAAGTCGTTGGCATAGAGTTGCATAAGTCGGAATTGAGTCGTTTCGATTTAAGTCGAGAAGGGCCGTAAGAAAAGTTTGGTTAGTTCGTGATAAGTTATGAGGCACGGCCACGATGTTATGGCATGAGTATAGGCAAAAGACTAAGCGGGAGACATTGCCTTAATCATGTTGAAGCACGAATAGAGTTTATGGCACGACCAAGTCGTTGCGTCCCTAAGTTTGGCACGAAAGGCAAGCACGAGTCAATACGTTGATGTTGTAAGCACGAGAATGGTTTAGAGGCAAGAATAAGAATGTTATCGGTACGTTAGCACGGTGACGGTCTAGAGACACAAATAGGCCAAGAGTCTCTGTCCTAAAATCGACCCTAAGGCAAGAATAGAAAGACAATCATAAAGGGATTACGTTGTATAAAGTAAATGAACGTGTTGGTTTTGTATGGGTGGACGAGGAGCTCACTCCACCAGTACAGTGGAGTACTGACACCCACACATTTTCCATGTGCAGGCACAGGTAGAAGCTCGTTGTCACGGAGCTCGCTTGGATGCATTGAGGCATGGATTTCCTTGGCGTTTCGAGGCGTACGGCCGCATGGAGTCAGACTTATATGGGACATAATGTATGGACATCGCCTATCTGAAGCATCCGCTGGCTCGTCAATTGTATTGAGAGATGAGAGAGCTGAGTGACTTGTAAAATGAGAGAAAAGTGAGCTTCGAGTGAATTGTAATCTTGGCTATGCGCCTTTTTAAGCTTATGTTTATATCAATAAAGACTGATTTTATTTTAATATTTGTGTTGCCTTGTATATTCAATATTTTTGCTTGAGACTTCTGTTGCGACGATCCCATCGCAAGCTGTTGTAATCGGCCGTTATGAAACTGCCTTGTACGAGTGCAATCTAGGCTCGTGCGGCATCACGCCTTAGCGAGGACGATCGATCCTACGGGACCGGGACGTGACAGCTTATACTATTAATTTATCTTCTAATGCTCCTTTGTAGGGTGATGTGCATGATAAAGTATGGTACAGTAAAAAGCCGTCATACAATCACCTACGAGTGTTTGGTTGTAAGGCATTCGTACATGTACCCAAGGACGAGAGGTCCAAACTTGAGCCCAATACGAGACGATACGTCTTTGTCGATTATAGTCGAAATGAGTTTGGCTATAGACTCTACGACCCCGTGGAAATAAAGCTCTACAGAAGCAGGGATATAGTATTCGTCAAGGATCAGACCATGACCAACACTCGGGATTCTGAGATGCCTTCCGAGGCTGAGGAATTGCATGAGTTAGAGTCATTTCGCTTCGAACAGTTCGTAGAGGATCCAGTTATGGGGGAACCCATACATGGTTTTGCTTCCAACCTTGATCATCAGCCTATTGATGGTGGTCAAGGTAACCCTTAGGAGGATGAGCATGCCAGGAAGGTAGTTCCTAAAGGGGAGAAGGTTGTTGATATATAGCCAGCACCAGTGGTTCCTTTGAGGAGGAGCGATAGAGAGCGTCGACCATCTACGAGATACTCACTAGATGAATATGTGCTATTGACTGACGGAAGAGAGCCTGAAAGTTTTACAGAGGCTATGGACGAAGAACATAAGTAGGAGTGGATGGAGGCTATGCAGGAAGAGATGAGTTCCTTACAGGCCAACTCCACTTATGATCTGGTACGGTTGCCAAAGGGCAAGAAGGCTTTAAAAAATCGATGGATGTTTAGAGTAAAGCAAACAAATGATGCTACTCGCCCTTGATACAAAACGAGACTGGTAGTTAAAGGCTACGGTTAGTGAAAGGGTGTAGATTATGATGAGATATTTTTGCCAGTCGTCAAACAGTCGTCTAGTCGGGCGGTGCTAGCATTGACAGCCAGTTTCGACTTAGAGGTCGAGCAGATGGACGTGAAGATGGCATTCCTCCACGGTGATCTTGAAGAAGAGTTGTATCTGGAGCAGCAAGAGGAATTCTGTGAGAAGGACAAATCATACTTGGTTTGCCGGTTGAGAAAGAACTTGTATGGTCTGAAGCAGGCTCCGAGGCAGTGGTACTGGAAGTTTGAGTCGTTTATGGAGGAGAATGGTTATGCATGGACGACGTCAGATTACTGTGTATTTGTCAGATACTTTACCAAAGATGATTTTTATCATTTTATTGCTCTATATTGATGATATGCTATTGGTGGGTCGGAATGCCACTAGGATAGCGGAGTTGAAGCACCAACTGGGCGCAACCTCCTTTATGAAGAATTTGGGCACATCGAAGACTATTTTTGGGATGAAGATCAGCCGAAAGAGATAGTCCATGATGCAACACTTGTCCTAAAAAAAGTACATTCACCGGGTACTTCAGCGTTTCGGGATAGACGGGTCGAAGAAAGTGAGTAACTCCCTTGCAGCTCACTTTAAGTTCACTGAGGAGCAGTGTCCATCTACCGAGTATGAGAAGAAAGATATAGAGCGGATTCCATATGCTTCAGCTGTGGGGAGTCTCATGTATGCTATGGTGTGTACGAGTCCAAACATCGCCCACGTAGTTGACACAGTTAGCAGGTATTTTTCCAATCCTGGAAGGGTACATTAGAGTGTGGTCAAGTGGATTCTACGGTACCTTCATGGCAGATTAGAGACTTTTCTTTGGTGGTTGTAACGCCCCAGTCCCAAAATACTTAGGGTTAGGTACGTATCCATGCCAGCTGCATACATACGAAGTACGCTCCAATATATGGAAACCTTGTATGTATACATAAGCTGTAAAATGCAGTAATCCAAGACTAAATCTCATCCACAATGAAAAGTATAATAATATAAAATCAACTCATAAATTGTCACGTATACAATCGTTGGGCGGAGACAAATCCACTACCAACTAAAAAGAGAGAAATACATGATAACAGAATTTTGTCGAGCGATGCGAAGACGATCCAAGTGTAATCACCTCGGAAGAAGAGAGGAAAAACATGGCCATGGAGAGAGCACATACGAAACATCACAAAACACACACCTTGAGGAATCACCAGGTCCTCAGAGGGACGTAACAAGATACATGAAGAACATGCCATATAAATACTGAATATAAAATATGCCACAATCAAAAAAAGTGACAAGACACAAATAAGGTAGCCTAACCGTACTAAAGTGAACATGCAGTTGAGAAACAATCCTTTCGACGCATGAGCCATGGCTGTAAATGGGATTAGCATAGTCCCCATATAGGGCACCAGGGGCCTACGTCCGTAACGTCCGAAGATCGTCAGAGGGCATCATGTGCAAGGGGGTACGTCCATAACGCTCTGGAAAACGTCAGAGGGCACCTGGAGCCTGCGTCTCCGGAGGAGCGCACAGGTAATCAGGAAAGTGCAAAGAAGTCCATACGTCAGGTATTGTTCTCCCCACCCAATGCTCTTATTTAAGTCGCATCCACGACCATATACCCCTACTAACTGCTAAGTCTCCTAACATGTCTCTATTAGCAGTTAGCCCTAACGCATGCGCACGGGTGATCAGCCAACACGCAAGAACCTCTACATGCTACTCATCTTACACATACTCGTGGTACAACTGTGCCGAGGTATATGCAATACACTACCAACGGTAGTCTCTTAATTCTAAGTCCATATGCAATCAAAGGATAATAACAAAGTATATCTAATATCACTGAGCAGGCACTAGATTAGGAACTGTAATAATGGTACAGCTAAAAGAACTAGAAATAAATACACAGTGATATGCAATAAATAAAATACAAACTAATTATAAATAGTAAATTATGGCAAGGTATCTTGCCTGGTGTTTGTGCGGTGTTCTGACATGTCTCGAATAATCCAATAGCCATGTTTGAATTGCAGAGCTCTAAAGTCGCGAAAAAAATATGATTATGGAATTAGTCACGATCAACTTCGATAATCAAATGGGAATTAGCGGAGGGAATATTTATATTATTTTTATAAAAGTATTTGATACTCGAAAAATAATTTGTAGAAACTTATTTAAGGCTAAAACCTTATTTTGTAAAACTATAATTTAATTTAGAAAGTACTACTACAATATTTTTAGGTAAAATTATATTCAAAAAGCCATAAAATGATGGTAATATTTTAAGAATCTAAACCCCATTGTTTAATTTATATAAAACCCAACTTTAAATTCATACATATGTATAGATAGGTTTTGAGAATATTTAATAGAAGCCCAAAATAATGCCTTAAACCAATATTATTGGTACAGTTATAACCCAACTCCATAATAGATTTGTTATCAATAAATTTCAAAAATATTTTATACTAATTTAATAATAACAAATACTAACAGTATACTTTATAATTACTAATGTTGACATATAAAAAGATTTCAATACCCATATATACTGTGTATATAGGAAAAAAAAGATAATTATAATAATAACAAAATAATAAATAAAACCCTTTTAAAGAACCAATCTACTTACTTCCCTATTTGAGAACACATGAGAGACAAAACGAAGAGAGGAAGAGCGGGGTGAAGCTCACCGGCGGTGCATGCCCCGATGCAAGGGCGGCGAGGCTCGGAGGGCGGGGTCCCGTACGCTGGCGAGTCGAAAGCTCCACGGAGACGTGCGCTCGCCACGAGAGGCACCCCAGTCCGACGGTGCTTCCAAGGAGGGTCGCCCGACTAAAGATGGGTGACAGCGAGGCACAGAGGAAGGGGTTTCAGCGGTGGGTTCGGAGGGGCGCTGGGAGCTCCGCGGGCACGGCGGGGCCTTTTCTTCGGGAGGCGGTCGCATCCTGCGGCGCGAGGGGGTCGCCGAGTGTGGCAGAGACTTCGGGAGAGAGCGGGAGGCTGGAGGAGGAACTTACAGGGGACGGTCCGGCGTCGATGGCCGGCTCGGCTGGGATGGTGCGCCAGTGCTCCGGCGCTCACGCCGGTGGCCGACGGACAGGGTGCGGTGGCTGTTCCGCCGTGTTGTGGGCTTCGGCGGGATGGTGCCGGAGATAATCGAGGAGGAGATCCGGCCTGCGGTCGGGAAGCACGCGTACGACGCGCACTCCGGCACGGTGGTCTTAGGTGAGGGTTTTTCCTCTTCTTCTTTCTTTGTTATGGTGGTAGTTTTTGGGTTCGCCGGCGATGGGCGCCGGTGACGGTGGGGGTTGTGTTTGTAAAATGGGACGGAGGTGTGGCTTTGGCTGGAGTCGATAATCGGGGCGATCGATGGTCAGGTGAAGACGGGGATGGGTATGTTGGTGACGATGACATGGTGGTACTGTTGGGACGGGTCGGGACGATGATGGTGATGACGGAGATACTGGTGGTGGTGAGCCAGGAGAGATGGCGGGGTGACGATGGTGCCTCGGCGTAGGTTGGGGATGGCCGAGAAATCGAGCGGAAGGAGGCAGGCTGGAGCGGCGACGAGTATCTGTGTTTATTATCGTCGTGTCCAGGGTGTGTCCCGACACGAGGTGGACGTCCGGCTTGTCGGGCGGGGAAAATCATGTATTTGTAAAAGGGAAGTATAGTGAATGGGACGGGGCACAGATGTAATACCCATATCTCGTATTACGTATTTGGAATACGTGTACGTATTTAGACCCGTATTGTATGTCTTCTTGTTTGGTTCGGCCCGATTTGACTTGGTTCGGCTTGGTTTTGCATGGTTTGGTTTTGCTAGATTTTATGAGAACCAAACCACTCCCACCTACCACCACCTTCATTAAATATCCTACCATATATTTCTCTTTCCTCATTAACTCTTCTTCTTCCCTATCATTACTTCTCTACCAACCTGAGAGAGTGGAGAGCTTAGGCAAGTGCATCTTGCTTCATGGAGGAAATCCATTTTCATGCAAGGCATGCATCAGCATGTGCTTGCAGGCTTAGGAGTAAGTGGTTGGCCGCATGGTTTAAGTAGGTGGCCGCATGGGTATTACAAATATTTGGCCGCATGCATTTCAAGCATTAGTTTGTATGGCCAGTGCAATTGTAGCCGCATGCACTTAAGTCTGGCCGCATGGCCAAGTGCACTTGTGGCCGCATGCATGCTACTTGCTTGGCCATTTTTATGCTTGGCCAATTCATTGCTTGGCAGCAAGCTTATTTGTTGGCCATTCCTAGTTGGCCCCATGGAGCATTTTTTTATATATTAAAGTTGTAGCACAGTTGGCCGCATGGGAGTACAAAATATATTTTGTACTTATGCATGTATATTAATGCATGTATTATTTAATGCAAGCATGCATGTATATTTTGCTTGCATGATTTTTGTACAGTAGGTTGGCCGCATGGATTAAATTCCTGGCTGCATGTAAAATTTTACATTGGCCTCATGGAATAATATTTTGTAGCTTTGCATTAGTAATAGCTTTGCATGGCCTGTGTAGTATTAGCTTTAATGCTAATATTTAATTCATTTGCATGGCCTTATATAAAATTCCATGCATTAAATAATGCATGGCCATTAGTTAGTGAACCGCATATGGCCTTTAGATATTTTGGCCGAATATGGCCATTGCCAATTGTAGCCACATATGGCCCAATTTTTCCTGAGCCGCATGAGTCCACGGCCCTTGCTCCTGCTAATATTTAATTACCACATGAATGCTTGTGCCATATTAATTGTTCCCTGACACGATGGTGACCCGATATGGTACACTTTTGACATGACATGATAGTGACCCGTCGTGGTGCACTCATGACAAGATAACTTGACCTGATAACTTGAATTGATATACCTGACATGATAGTGGCCCGCCGTGGCGCACTCTTGACAAGTAAACCTGATATGATATTTTTCTAAGTGCTATTGCGACGGCTAACCCGACATGACAAGTATGAATGATCTAGACATCGTGGGCGATTGTGCTTGTACAAATGAACCCGTCTTGTCTTACATCATGTCTAGGACGGGGACCCCTGAGTACCACGGTCAGGGGTACCTACTGAAATCGACTAAGGCTAATTACTAGAATAATCCAGTAGTCATGAAGAGATTTCTCAGCTACAGGCAATCCCGTTATCTGGGTGCCCCACTTGGGATCTGTAGCCTGCCGACAAGTAGGGCACATTTCTAGCACACTGTCATGTGTTGCACCCTTATTGTACTAATATTCGACCTGGATAACCTGGATGGTCTGCAGGGCTTGTGGCTGCGAAAGAATCTTGCTGCATATTGCTAGTAACTAGGCCTGTGATAACCCTAGTTAGTTAAAGTATCAAGCCATACTTATTGCTTGGCCGTAAAATGTTGGATGGGGAATAATCAGTCTAGTCTTGTCTTGATCCTGTACAAGATTGTTACATGATCGGATTTTTATATTATCTTGTCGATAAATTGTAGAAGAAACCAAGTTTCGTTCAGACGAAAGGTTACAACCCCGGTCCTTGTTTGGTTTACGGGTTGTAACCTGGTTATCTGAATAGTCCCATGGTTATCTCATCATATATCACCTGTCATGCTTTTCCTTAATTACTGTCTTTTATTATGTAATTATATTCTTGTGTTAATTTTTTGTTTTAGTTCCTAAGTGAAGCCTCCTTTGTGGCACTTGCTCTTTCTGGGGTCTGATCCAGCTGGTTTTGTGTGGCCAGATATCGGAGCAGTACCAGAGGATCCACCTGTCTTCCAGCCAGATGGTGACCACCAGGCGTAACCCTGGCAACGAGCGGGTTTCTTTTTGTCCTCCCACTTTATTGTAAAAAAAATTATTCTTTTGAGGCGTTTAGCCGGCGAGCAAGTGTTAGCTCGTGTATATTTTACTTATTGTCTGCCTACGGGCTGTAACATGATTGACAAATCCTAGGGTTGATCATGTATGACTAAATTCTTGCTAGTCCTGATATTTTGTACGACTAGCTTCATGATCAGCTGAATATGTAATGTTTGGGACGCCTTACTATTGTATATTTGGTGATTTTACATCTTGTAACATTTACTTACTTGCTTGTGATTGAGATACTAGGCTTGTTATTGACCATAGGAGACTGATGGCTTGTAGATAAACCCTCATATATCTAGACAGCCGTGACCGTATAGTGGAGTGGATCCTATTTTATTATACGTAGCTGGCTATGTCTTCCCCTGCTCTCCAGTGTTCTGGTTCTGGGGCGTGACATGGTTTAAGTGGTGGCCCATGCAGGTCTTGTAAATCAAGATATGTGAGGGTTTACTGAATATATGTCTCAATCAGTACTCGCCTTTGATCTCTGTTCGTATCCTCTGAATCCCTGAAATTCTTATCCTGATCATATGCTTGTAATCGTTAATCTGTCCCGGTCCTTCCTTATTGCTTTTTATGTCGTCTTCTTCAGCGACATTGTTCCTGGACCTGTCGATCAGCAAGGCGGAGCACCTCCCGTGGACCAGCAGCAACCTGGAGATCAGGTCCAGCACTCAGGAGCAGCCTCTCGAGTCATGCCTACCGGGGATCCCGAGCCACCAGTTCAGCCCGTCCAGCCTGCAGAGCCTGATGATGGCACTTTGGTGGGTCTCATTAGGACCTTGTTAGCTTCCTAGGATCGTAGAGGAGATGACTTGCACCAGGTAGTGGAAGATGCTCTGAACAGAGGCGGTCGTTATGGGAACAGTGCAGCGAACAGTTTCAAGCGTCTGAACCCTCCATTCTTCAATGGCAGCGAAGATGCTATCGCCGCAGATGCTTGGCTTCAGGACACAGAGGTGATTCTAGAAGCAGCCAGGACCCCAGAAGCCGAGAAGGTGGCCATAGTGCGCCTGCAGTTATTGGATCTAGCCCGCAGCTGGTGGACGGCGCAGGCCATGGGATTAGTGGCACCTATTACTTGGGCAGTATTTCGTGAGAGATTCCAGATCAAGTACTTCGATGCTGTGGCTCAGTACGATCTACAGACCAAGTTCACCAATCTGAAGCAGATGGGCAGGACGGTCGATGGATAAGCGGCCGAGTTCTCCAGGCTTAGTCGGTTTACTCCCACCTTGGTGGCGACCGAGTTCGATCGAGCCCAGTGGTTCCAGCAGGGACTCCACCTGGAGATTTTATTGGCGGTGGAGCAGTTTGAACATCAAACTTTTGATGTAGTGCTGAGAGCAGCCCGGAGGCACGAGTATACCTCCCACAGGATCGTGGACAGGACCGGAGGTCGAAAGCGATCTCACGGTCAGATGACCCAGTCTTCAGCACCAGTCCCGGCAGTCAGGGCTTTGACAATTAAAACTCCGAGGCAGGCGGCCTCAGTGACGTCGGTCACGTCCCCACAGCAACAGAAGCAGAAGCAGTCTTCCGTAATGGACTGCACTCATTATGGGAAGCCAGGACACGTTGTTTCGGAGTGTCGCAGAGCTCAGGGATTGTGTTTGGCTTGTGGGGCACCGGACCACAAGATAGGGTCCTGTCCGAATAGGGCCAGTTCATCATCGGGCCAGACTAGTCCCTCGGTAAGGGGACCAGCACCAGTGCAGCAGCAGTACCAGCCTCCGAGGCCATTGCCGTCTCAAACTCAAGTATTCCAGCAGCAGAGACCCCAGCAGTATGCCCTGGTCCAAGCTCAGATTCAGAACCGACAGAGAGGTTTCTAGCAGGATATTTTTCCTCTTCCTCATGCCTTCAAATTTCTTGCTTGCATGATTGATTGTTTGATTGATTGATTGCTTAGTATAGCTTTTCATTGCAATCTCTAGCCTCTTGATTAAATTTCGAGGACAGAATTCTTTTAAGGTGGGTAGAGTTGTAATGCCCATATCTCGTATTACGTATTTGAAATACGTGTACGTATTTGGAATACGTGTACGTATTTAGACCCGTATTGCATGTCTCCTTGTTTGGTTCGGCCCGACTTGACTTGGTTCGGCTTGGTTTTGTATGGTTTGGTTTTGCTAGATTTTATGAGAACCAAACCACTCCCACCTACCACCACCTTCATTAAATATTCTACCACACATTTCTCTCTCCTTATTAACTATTCTTCTTCCCTACCATTACTTCTCCACCAACCTGAGAGAGTGGAGAGCTTAGGCAAGTGTATCTTGCTTCATGGAGGAAGTCCATTTTTATTGTTCCATTGTCTTCCTCATGTGTTTCTAACCCACTTTAGTACTTAGCATTTTTTCATTTCCATGGTTAAATTCTTGTAGATCTAGTTTTGTGGTATTTTCGGATTTTCTTGGGTTTGATCTGTTTAACCTTGTTATTTCCAAGTTTTGATGGTTCCATGTTGTAAAGAATCCCGTTCTGCCCTATTTTGACCTATGGAAGTTCGGATTTGGACTCTGGATGACGAATTTATGGAGCTTGGAAGCATGGCTTCATGGCGTCCTTCTTCTCGGAAATTGGAGGAGAAGAACAGTACTTGACCGCATGACAATTTCATACGGCAAGTGTTTTCTCAGCCGTATGGCCATTTAATTGAATATTTAATTGCTTGCATTAGCTGGCCACGTGCAAGTGTTTATTTGCATAGGCCACTAGTTAATTTTCTGAGCCGCATAAGCTTCCCCCCCCCCCACTACAGTGCTCAGCCGCATATAGGCTTGGCATTTGCATGCACTAGCAAGCAGTACTTAGCCGCATATGGCCAACTCATTTGTTGGCCAATTAATTATAGCATTAGCATTAGCATACAACTTGCACTTAGCCGCATGGAATACTTGTAGCCGCATGCAAGCAATATTGCTTGGAATATTAGCATTTGCTTGCATGGAGTAAAGCCTTGCATGCATTTAACGTAGGCTTGCATGCATTAGAAATAATTTATTAGCCTTGCATGTATTTAATATAGGCTTGCATGCATTAGCCATTAAAGAATGCATTGCATGCATTAGTAATTAACATACATGCATTAGTAATTGATTTTCATGCAAGGCATGCATCAGCATGTGCTTGCAGGCTTAGGAGTAAGTGGTTGGCCGCATGGTTTAAGTAGGTGGCCGCATGGGTATTGCAAATATTTGGCCGCATGCATTTCAAGCATTAGTTTGCATGGCCAGTGCAATTGTAGCCGCATACACTTAAGTCTGGCCGCATGGCCAAGTGCACTTGTGGCCGCATGCATGCTACTTGCTTGGCCATTTATATGCTTGGCCAATTCATTGCTTGGCAGCAAGCTTATTTGTTGGCCATTCCTAGTTGGCCGCATGGAGCATTTTTTTATATATTAAAGTTGCAGCACAGTTGGCCGCATGGGAGTACAAAATATATTTTGTACTTATGCATGTATATTAATGCATTATATTAATGCATGTATTATTTAATGCAAGCATGCATGTATATTTTGCTTGCATGATTTTTGTACAGTAGGTTGGCCGCATGGATTAAATTTCAGGCCGCATGTAAAATTTTACATTGGCCGCATGGAATAATATTTTGTAGCTTTGCATTAGTAATAGCTTTGCATGGCCTGTGTAGTATTAGCTTTAATGCTAATATTTAATTCATTTGCATGGCCTTATATAAAATTTCATGCATTAAATAATGCACGACCATTAGTTAGTGAACCGCATATGGCCTTTAGATATTTTGGCCGCATATGGCCATTGCCAATTGTAGCCGCATATGGCCCAATTTTTTCTGAGTCGCATGAGTCCACGGCCCTTGCTCCTGCTAATATTTAATTACCACATGAATGCTTGTGCCATATTAATTGTTTCCTGACACGATGGTGACCCGATATGGTGCACTTTTGACATGACATGATAGTGACCCGCCGTGGTGCACTCCTGATAAGATAACTTGACCTGATAACTTGACTTGATATACCTGACATGATAGTGGTCCGCCGTGACGCACTCTTGACAAGTAAACCTGACATGATATTTCTCGAAGTGCTGTTGCGACGGCTAACCCGACATGACAAGTATGAATGACCTGGACACCGTGGACGATTGTACTTATACAAATGAACCCGTCTTGTCTTGTATCATGTCTAGGACGGGGACCCCTGAGTACCACGGTCAGGGGTACCTACTGAAATCGACTAAGGCTAATTACTAGAATAATCCAGTAGTCATGAAGAGATTTTCCAGCTACAGGCAATCCCGTTATCTGGGCGCCCTACTTGGGATCCGTAGCCTGCCGACGAGTATGGCACATTTCCAGTACACTGTCATGTGTTGCACCCTTATTGTACTAATATTCGACCTGGATAACCTGGATGGTCTGCAGGGCTTGTGGCTGCGGAAGAATCTCGCTGCATCTTGCTAGTAACTAGGCCTGTGATAACCCTAGTTAGTTAAAGTATCAAGCCGTACTTATTGCTTGGCCGTGAAATATTGGATGGAGAATAATCAGTCTAGTCTTGTCTTGATCATGTACAAGATTGTTACATGACCGGATTTTTATATTATCTTGCCGATAAATGGTGGAAGAAACCAAGTTCCGTTCAGACGAAAGGTTACAATCCCGGTCCATATTTGGTTTACGGGTTGTAACCTGGTTATCTGAATAGTCCCATGGTTATCTCATCGTATATCACCTGTCATGCTTTTCCTTAATTACTGTCTTTTATTATGTAATTATATTCTTGTGTTAATTTCTGGTTTTAGTTCCTAAGTGAAGCCTCCTTTGTGGCACTTGCACTTTCTGGGTTCTGACCCAGCTGGTTTTGTGTGGCCAGATATCGGAGCAGTACCAGAGGATCCACCTGTCTTCCAGCCAGATGGTGACCACCAGGCGTAACCCTGGCAACGAGTGGATTTATTTTTGTCCTCCCACTTTATTGTAAAAAAAAAAATTATTCTTTTGAGACGTTTAGCTGGCGAGCAAGTGTTAGCTCGTGTACATTTTTCTTACTGTCTGCCTACGGACTGTAACATGATTGACAAATCCTAGGGTTGTTCATGTATAACTAAACTCTTGCTAGTCCTAACATTTTGTATGACTAGCTTCATGATCAGCCGAATATGTAATGTTTGGGACGCCTTACTATTGTATATTTGGTGATCTTACTTCTTGTAACATTTACTTACTTGCTTGTGATTGAGACACTAGGCTTGTTATTGACCATAGGAGACTGATGGCTTGTAGATAAACCCTCATATATCTAGACAGCCATGACCGTATAGTGGAGTGGATCCCATTTTATTATACGTAGCTGGCTATGTCTGCCCCCGCTCTCCAGTGTTCTGGTTCTGGGGCGTGACAACAGACACGATGCACATGTTGGATTGTGGAATTGAATGAAAATAATATAGAGCATCTCCTTATATAGGAGGTGGGGCTCCTGGTTGGATAAGGACTGGAATTGTTTAAATCCCCCATTTAGATAATTTCCACCTCTAATTTAAATTAATTCAAAATTTTCAAATCCAATCCAAATCTATTTAAATATAAATTACATTCCATCTTCTAGTTCAAGTTCATATAGATAATTCAAATTTCAAATATAGGTATTAATTAAACTAATTAAATAAATCAATAAAATCAAATCAAGGTTTTTAAATTACCACCATAATTTCATAAATATATTTTCTAAAAATACCAATAATAATAATTTCAAAAATCATGATAATTACTTAAATAATAAATCATAAATTAACTTTTATAAATAACAAAAATATGTTAATAACAAATTTTGAATTTCACAAAATATCTAGAATACAATTTATAAACAATTAAAAATTAGTTTTCAAAAACCAAGTGGACAATGAAGTAACGTTCATGTCAGTCGCACACGATGTATATATATTTTATATATACCAAAATTTTCTAAACCATTATTTATTTATTTTAAACGACGAAATAAATAAGTCTTTCAAAATAAAAATATTTATCACATTTGTTTGAACATGTACTTTTCCTACATAAAATAAGTTTTATAATAAAAATGTTTTCTTTTTCTAAAATATGTACCAAAATTTATTTATTAAAAAAAACGTACTAGAAATTTAGGGGGTTTACAGTGGTGACGAGACAAAATTGGTCGGGCATACTGATGCTGATATGGCTAGAGATGTAGACACGATTCGATCGACTTCGGATTATGTGATGATGTTTGCTGGTGGAGCGGTATCGTGGCAGTTGCGATTGCAGAGGTGTGTTGTCTTGTTGATGACAGAGACAGAGTACATTGCGGCGACGGAGGTTTGCAAGAAGTTGATGTGGATGAAGAAGTTGCTACAGGAAGTGGGACTAAAGCAAGAGCAGTATACTTTGTTTTGCGATAGCCGGAGTGCCATTCACCTTGTGAAGAACCAGACATTTCATAGTAGTTTCAAGCACATTGAGACTCGGTATCATTGGATACGAGATGTGGTTGAGAAGAAGGATGCGACGCTTGAGAAGGTCCATATTGATAACAATGGAGCGGACATGCTCACGAAGGTTCTACCAAAGGAGAAGTTTGAGTACTGCAGGCGAATTGTCGGGATGACGAGTTCCTCCACCTAGTTGTGAATGAAAAGATTTGTTGGAGTGGGTGGGGTTCCCAACCTATATGGAGAATACTCCGGAGTGCGACGAGCGTCATCCGTGTGTCGGAGAAGCTCGGGGAGTGCATCGATCGTCTATTTTGGAACATATATGGTAAGCAAATATTTGATTGGATTTTCATATTTACTTTGATCATATATTTATGATTAGATCTTTCATATAATAGCTTTCCATATAATTGGACTTCCAATTATGGCAAACCAATTATGATTGGATTCCCATTAAATATATAATTGATGCATATTGAAAGTTTTCATATATATTGGCCTTCCATGTATAGATTACCAAGTGCTTATAAAAAGGTTGATGCATGCAAGTTAAAAAATATCTCAAAAAGAAAACAAGAGTGCTAGAGAGAGAGAGAGAGAGAGGATTGAGGACTATTGTGAAGGAGAGAACGCTTCAAATAATTTTTCGACATCTCATGTTCTTCAAAGTCCACAATCAAATTTTCTTCTTTCAAGTGAGTTGTGGTGATCCGTGTTGGATCGGGAGGAGCTTGTAGAGGGCGTATTCTCTTTATTCCATTAGTGTAGGTTCTTCAGGGTTGGACTCCGATCGTCCCGTAATTTTTTTCGCAAAGATTTTTCACGTCAAATTTTTGTGTGTCTGCGATTGTGTTTGGCGTTTTTGGTTTGTGTGCTTTTACTCGGTTCTCTCGCAGGACTTTCTGGTTTGGGGGAACATGCGCTTCGTTCCCAACAAAAGGCTCTATTGACGGAGAACTGGAGACTTAGGAGCATGGGGGTTGTCCTAATCAGAGGGTTGTCCAAATCCAATGGCCTATTTGGCTTACCCCAAATGCATATCTTAGAATCCAAATACTAATTTTTAAATTTTTTTGGGAACCCAGAGTCTAATTAATGCTAAATTTTAATCTACTGTAAATAAAACTTGGTTGAGATCATTGATGTTATCCTGTCTAAAGAGGAAGAAGAAGAAGACGTGTCAAATGCTTTCACCAATTTTTATAGTTCTCGACCATTTTTGTATTTGTATGATGAGTTGGTATCAAACAAATTTCAATCACTATTTTGGTAGACTAACATACCAAGATAGTAGGAAAATCAAACTCTATTCTAATTTAGTTTAACTTATTTTAAAGAAAAGTCAATGAGAGGCGAAACTCTCCTCCGCATTTTATTAAGAAGTAAATAACTAAATAGCACGTAATAAATTAGCCCTCAAAACAAACTATTCCATAAATTTAACCTTGTTACGAATCCGACCCGATAGAACCGGATCCGGGTCCGAACCCGACCCGATAGGAACCGCACACTGCACACCTACGGTGCTGCTCTTCCGTATTTGCAAAGAAACCCTTGTGTTATTGTCAAATTGCAGATGTTCCTCTCTGTTGCATTTATGATATACTTCTCCTCCCACCAAAGCATCCTCCTGTAAAAAAAATCATTCATTTTACCACCATTATACGCCTTCTTCTTCTTCTTCTTCCAAAGAGAGCGAGAGAGAGAGAGAGAGAACGAGGTCCAAAGCAATGAAGTCGCATACTCAGCTGGAGGTCGTGGTCTTCCAGCTGACACCAACTCGAACAAGGTCCACCCTTTCACACACATTTTCAGCTCACTCGCTCTTTCTAAATTTCCTTTTTTTTCCCCTTTCTTGAGCAAAATGATGAGATCAAGATGATATTTTGTTGTTTTTCTCGGCCAAAATGGTGTAAAGATGCGATCTTTGGTGGTTCTGGACTTGATCCAACAACTCTTCTATGATGGGCAGCTCTCATGTTGAGTTTTCTACTTGTAGTGACCATGAGATCCCCTATTTTTCGCTCATATATTGTGTAGCGCAAGCTAGTTAGTAGGAAGTAGTACTTCTCTTTTCTCTCTCTGAAAATATTTCCTGAAAGAAAATTGTTTCTTCCATGATGGGGATTTTCTAGTGAGTGCCCACTAGTTTAGCACCGTGCTCTTTGATAATTGAAGTTGGTAGAAATCTAATAATCACTTTTTGATAGTTAAAGTTAGTAGCTTTCCGGTCATTTTGTAGTTGAGTGAAGGAAGATCTTAGGTTTCATGCTCATGAAGATGTTTGCATAGTTGGCATTTACTTGAATCCTATCTAAACAAATATCACATAAGTGGCAGCAACAAAACCTTTATCCCAATTTTCTCGGATCGGCTATTTGAGTCCTTTCCTTCCATTCAACTCTCTTAAGTGACATGCCCGTTGTCATACTAATGAAAAAAACATATACTATTTTACGACCTCGATCCAAGTTCGTTTAGGCATGACCCAAGTTCTACCAGCTCCTTTGACTAATATCTTATTGTTTCTCTTAAACCGGTGCATCTATTGGTCTACTTTGTGTTGGATTTTTCTTCACTTTTCTTTGTTAAAATATGCAAGAAAACAAAATTTAAATTAAAGGTTACCGGCCTCCAGGGAAGTTGTGCACGTAGCACTGCCCTAAGAGTTAGTCCGGGTCTATGTGCAGACTGTATCCGAACGTTCCTAGTGGTAAAATTTTTGCTCCACCGGAATCTCCTTGCCGCACACGACGTAGAGAGAATGACCACCGACTTAGCTCTGCCCAGAGCAAGAAACGAAGAACAGAATTTCAGAAGGATTATTTCTGTGTAGAGAAGAAGGGGATAGAGGCTCAATATATAGACATAGAAAATTGTAACCGTTGGCTGAATCTAAGGATGTAAGGTGCTGAATAAAGACATAAAAAACATGTGGTTCAATGAACCTGGACAAATTTAATGTCCAAACGTTACAGAAAAATTTGTAACGGTCAGAAAAATTAAGAGGAGCAAAAAAGGTTTTAAGGTTTCAGCCCGAACCCGAAGAGAAAATCGAATCGGCATTCGGCGCCCGCAGATGTGGGCACGTACCCGCACCCGTTACGCGCGCCGAACCGAACCGGGTGGCGGCGGCGGCACGTGCGTGTGACCCATGGGGCTCCCACACAAGACTTCAATGAAGCAATGGAGAGTAAAACAATATATACACACACAAGTCCACACATTTATCCAATGTGGGACTATAGGAAGGGAACTTTGAGCTTTTGTTTAAAGCAGCAGCTCCAACACATTGCACAAGTAGAAAACACTTGAGACGGTTTTCTCTCATCTTATCCTCAATTGACGCAACATCTAACTTCCCACAAGTACACTCGTTTATTATTCTCTTTCAACCTATTGACACTCATCCATCAAGCATTCTTAGTTCAGCTACGCTTAGTTTCACATGATCCATAAAGAATGACTGGTCTTATAGTTTTCTTTTAAAAATTTCCTTTCAACTTTGACAGTATCTTGTAATACAAAAAACGCTATAGAACTCTTCCATTTTGACCATCATGTTTTTAATATATAAATGACATCCTTCTAAACCTCTCCAGCATGAATCTTATCTAAACCTTTTGTAAAGTTCAGTATGCTGTTGTAGCCATATGATCAACTTTGAGAAGTTCTGAATTGGAAGTAAGCAATCTTCTCTTTCACAGGTATGATTTGGTTATCATAGCAAATGGGAAAACAGAGAAATTGTCGTCTGGGTTGTTGGATCCTTTTCTTGCGCATTTGAGAACTGCCCAAGATCAGATTGCTAAAGGGGGTTACTCTATTCGACTTGAACCTAAATCAGGAACTGATGCAGTATGGTTTACCAAAGGCACTGTGGAAAGGTCTGTAAAAAGCATGGGAATTCCTTTTTATAAACCTTAGCTTTCTTGGTCATAATTTCGTAGAATATGTTCATTACTTTTCCATGGAGAAACATTGAGTATGTTGTAATTCATGAGATTGAGATTTACCATTCATCAGGTTTATTCGTTATGTGAGCTCACCTGATGTCCTGGAACGTGTGAATACATTGGAGGCTGAGATCTTACAGATCAACGAAGCAATTGCTATTCAGGGCAACAATAGTCTTGGCTTGGGAAGTGTGAGTGTGACTAAAGTTTTCATTTGTAGGGTATATATGTGCATTGTAATGGCCTAACTTTAACATTTTCGCGTTGTGCAGGTAGAAGATCATCAAAAAGGATGGAAACGTCTCAGTGAAGGTATATCAAATTGATATACCTACTCATCTATTTGTATCAGAAATTCCTTGTTTAGATGATGATATGAAAGGTGTTCCAACCTTTTTTTTTCCTTCTCAGTATTTTTTTTATTAAAGATGCTATGGTACAGGCTATGTAATTGACATAATTGATCTGCCCCCAATTTATCAAACTATTTCTTATATCCTTTATGAAACGTGCTATTTGGCATACCATATAACATATTGAAATCAAAGCTCTTTTTCCACCTTAGTGGGAAAAGCCCATCCTCTTTAGTCAGCCAGCTTTGTTCAACCATTAGGCAAAAACCTCTCTAAGTAATGTTTGAGAATTATTTCACTGCTCTAGCTATAAGAAAAGTGTTGGGCATGGGGAATCTGGCTCGTGAAATTTCTTTTCCTTATATTAGTACGAATAATGATTTTTTTAAGAGAACCAATAGTTCAATTGAGAGAGGTGGGATATTAACTTACATGGCCCAATGGACATATAATCTCAACCATTCTTAAGTCCCCTAGAAATATTCATCATCCAAGCTACATTTCCCCTTGGCTTCTTCAATATCTCCGCTTTTCTTCCTTTTGTATTTTTGTCCGTTTTCTCCATTTTGCTTTTTTTTCCCACTTGGGTTTATCTTGTGTTTTTTCTTTTGGATTGTCTAGTTCATGGTATGCTCCTTCCTTTCTTGTACTTGATGATCCTTGATCATGGAGAACAAAGCCTCCAAGGATCTTATTTTCTTTAGCTTTCTTTGCATCCATCCTCTGTTTCGTGAGTTTTGTATGTTTAATTTTGTTTCCCTTGAGGGGTGGATTGTTGTGTTTGTTTGTGAATCTTACAATCATTTCGTCATTTGGTTTCTTTGTGGATTTTCTACTCATTGTTTAAGTGGAGGCTACAATGTGAATAGAATGACATCAAATTTTATTAAGGCTCTTAACCAATATTTATAGGAAATACGAAGCATATAAAATAACATCATCAAAAATGAAAACTCCACTAATTAATAATTGCAGTAAACAAGGAAAATTAATCCACTTTTCAACAAGCCCCATGAATTGGAACTTTGTGAAAGCTAGTCTAGCTTGGAAAGAAAGAAATTGGAGATCATCTGAAAAAGTTGGCCGGGACTTTCACACAGAAGAAATTCCGGAAGAAAGAAACCATTTGATGAAGGTTGGGGCTCCAAAATCAAAGAATTCCCATAAAGATCCATACAATATTGGGACTTCGAAAAATTGAAGAATATGGGAAGAAATTATCCAAAGTAGGTCGGGGCTATGAGAAATCCTAGAAGAAAACCAAAGTACATCGGTGCTCAAAATACTGAATAAATCTCCGAGATAGACCAATAGAATGAACGGAGCTTCGCATATCTGAGAAGTCCGGAAGAAAGTTGGGGCTCCGACTACCGAAGAAATCATGAAAATCCGTGCCCGATGTAGCCGTTGAAGATATTGACCCAAGCATCGCTAAAGAAGAAGTAGCCATCAAGTATGAAGAAATCATAGGAGGAGAACCTAGGCTTTGATACCATGTTGAAAGTAGAGACTACATTGTGAATATAATGGCATCAAATTTTATTAAGTCTCTTGTTCAATATTTATAGGAAATATAAAGCATATAAAATGACTTCATTAAAAATGAAAAATGCATCAACTAATAAATGCATAAAATAAAGAAAGTTAATCTAGTCTTCAGCACTCATGAATGTTACAGTCAGTTAATGATTTTTACTCATGGATTCTATATCCACAATCCTTCGTGTGCTTGTCGGTTGCAAATTGGCAGTCACTTATTTGGGTGAGAGTTTTAAGTCCAAAAATTTCGAGGCTGTAGATGTTCTATTCAACGACTGTTTGCTTGTTTCTGGGTTTCCATATTCATGATTGTTTGTTTTCTTGTCAAGTTTTTGTTCACGATCTTTTTTTATATGATGATTTTGAAAATCCACAATTTTTGGTCTATTTGTGATTTTAAAGTTCAACAATTTGTTTTGGAATTTTAGATCCAATTACCATTCTGTTTCATTTGAAGCATTTCGAAGATGAAGATGCCATTTTTACTAATTTAGACCACTTCGGTACAGTTTGGGATTGTTGGTGGTTTGCTTATTTGAACATTATGAAGTATTTTAGGAAGTGTTTGAGTCATTAGTGTAATAAGTTTGGAGTTTATGTTTCAACTTTTAAATGAGTTGTGGGAGTTGGGAAGAATGCAGGGGCATAAAAGTTTTAGAGTTTGAACTTGTAATGAGTATAGTATGAGCCCATTGAGGTTTTTTGTTTTGTATTTCTTGCGGAGATTTGATTGCATGTTATACATTGACTAGGACGAGTTAAGAGTAATATGTTGTCTGAAAAAACTATTGATCAACCTTTAGACCAGTCGATCTATCGGTTTGGATGTCTCCAAATCGGCTTACCAATGGTTAACGGGTCAACCACTCTGGTGAATTAGTCAAGTAGGTTTGGTTATTCTGTGTGTCTGTGTGCGGTTGGTTCAGTAATTTAAATATACAAGTATCGAATTTTTATTTCATACAAAGCATCTTTGGACTCCACCTGCAGTTGTCGATATATGTCACGTATCACACTAACTGCCAACTCCGCACACATGGCATCAAGCTAGGAACACGTGGCAGCCATCCATGAACTCCACCGGTGATGCATGAACAAAAAATCCTGGAAGTATCTTTCCTCCTATATTCTCTTATCTCGCACATGAAACCTCTAGATTTTGAACAGTTATATAAGTGATAGCATTGCTTTCAGTGAATAGAGCTACAGGAAATCTGAGATGGAAGAGAAATAGGGGGGACTTGTGGACAGAAATGTTGCGTCTCATAAACTATTTCACACAACCGACAATATTCTTGGTCTCTCACTTAAATTTTGTTTTCTTCATTCCTTGTATTAGGATTATTATCTCCATAATGTTGCATAGTTGTTTGCAGGAAATAGATGCACATACAATGCCAATAAGGAAAAGGCTGGAATTCTGTTTAAGGTATAGGAACGCATTTAACTGCATCTCTTATTTTCACATGGGATCAGTCTGATTATATTTCTTTCAATGTAGAATGGCTCACGTCGACGCTTATCAATGGGACCAATCATGCAAGAAGATAATTCAAGGTGTGCACAAGAGAACTTAAATACATCCTTTTATTGGCTTTTCCAGTTTAAGTATGCACTTTAAATGTACAATCATATTCTGCTATGTGGACTAGTTTGCTTCATGCATTTATGAGATAGAGAAGGAAGAGATACGAGTGTCTTCTGTACTTAGAATGCAAAACTGTGCACTTTAAACCATGTACTTCAAAATGTACAAAAATATAATTGAATAATAATAACCTTTGCTTAAGGTTGATGTTTATCTTGGACATCTTCATGTTGCAGGCTTCAGCTTCTAAAAGTACTCGAGACCCGCAAAACTGCACTGCTGAAAGAACAGGGTATGGCCTTTGCACGTGCTATGGCCGCCGGGTTCGACATTGATCATATAACAAATTTAGAATTATTTGCTAAAAGCTTTGGAGCCTCCAGATTGCTGTAAGTTCTCTTTTAGAAACTATTTCAGTAAGTTCTTTATATGCAAGTATCTTGTAACCTATGTTGCACGGACACGAATTCGACACAACACAGTTTCAGACACAACACCACAAATTATGCACCTGTTTTGGTTTGTTCTAGTATATTTTGGAGTGTCCTTGCTACTTAGCTTGTAACCTATTTCACAATTTTCTTATTTTTATTGCACATGCATAGTTAATCAAATTGTAGGGTTAACTCATCATGGACGAAATATTATGATTTGTGAAAATTGGGTAATTTGAAGTAGAGATGGATAAAACAATGACCCTCAAACCTCACCACAACTCCACAACTCATGAGTTGTGGTGTAGGAAGCTCTTTAACATGATATTAGAGCAACCCAGGTTCAATCTCTCTGGCACGCACTTTAAGTGGTTTGAAAAGATTATGCCGCTATACGAATCCAGCTCTCAGCCCATAGAAAGTGGGCCTTCAACCTGCGAGGGAGTGTGCTAACACAACTTTGGAGTTGTGTTGTTTTGGCAGAGACTTGAACAAAAATAATTTCTGAAAGTTACAAAGAACCTATATATATGTAACCTCGAGATTACTCCATCTAGGAAAGGAAGAAGGAATTGGTGAAGCATCGTGTGCATCTTGCAGTCAACTTGAAGATTGGTTTCTCTTGCACACAATTACTTCCTATTCAAAAGTTAAGGGCAAACCAGCTAGTGGCAGTTTGGCCTAGCACCATAGAAGCTATCCATATATGCTGACACTATTTGTTCTAAATCACCTACATATAATTTATGCTCACAATAAGTTACATATAAATAGACTTTAGTAGAATATTTGACTTGTTTATTATTGAGATGGAGCTACACCTATATAGGAGAGGCTAACCCCTCTCTCTATTATTCTACTCGATGTGGGACAAAAGTCCATTAATACTCTCAACACTCCCTCTCAAGATGGGCGATAGATATCAATCATCCCCATCTTGTTATATAGTTTAGAGAGACTTAATGAATTAATCCCCTTAGTAAGACAATCTGCAACTTGTTCTTCTGAGCGAACATGATCGAGCTTTAGTATTCATTTCTCCAGGTTTTCCTTGATGAAGAACCGATCGATCTCGATGTGCTTCGTTCTGTCATGCTGAACTGGATTGTTAGCTATACTCAGTGCTGCTTAGCTGTCACTCAGAAGACGCAATGGTGTTCCTTGGTCCAGCTTTAACTCTGTCAGCAATGCTTTTACCTACAACAATTCTGGCACTCCCAGAGCCATATAGTCTGCTTCAGCGGTTGATCGAGCTACCACAGACTGTTTCTTGCTTCTCCACGAGACTAGGTTACCCCCCCCCCCCCCCCCCCCCCCCCCCCCACAAATACACAATACCCTGAGATAGATCTTATGTCATCCATGCAACTTGTCCAATCTGTATCGCAGTTTTCCTCAACACTAAGGTGTCTATTGTTCTTAAACCATATCCCTCTTCCAGGAGCTCCCTTTAGATATCTCAAAATATGAAAAACTGCATCCATGTGGCCCTTTCTTGAATCGTGCATGTTGCGACTCACAACACTCACAGCAAATGAGATATCAGGGCGGGTGTGACCCAGATAAATCAATCTGCCTACAAGTCTCTGATATCTTTCACGATCAACCGGCTCTCCTGTCTCTGTCCCCAATTTATCTTTCTGGTCAATCGGAGTGACTGCCGGACGACATTCCAGCATACCAGTTTATGTGAGCAAGTCTAGTACATACTTCCTCTGAGAGGACGATCCCATCTTTTCCTCGAGCTACCTCGATTCCGAGAAAATACCTCATCATTCCCAAGTCCTTTACTTCAAATTCTTTGGCAAGTTCCGACTTCAGCTGGGTAATCTCCTCTTCCTCATCACCTGTGATCATTATATCATCCACGTATACCGTAAGTATGGTAACGTGGCCTCTCGCATGTCGGAAGAAGACTGTGTGATCTGCATTAGTCTGGCTGTACCCCATGCCCGTAACAGCTTTTCTGAATCATTCAAATCATGTCCGAGGAGATTGCTCGAGTCCATATAGTGATTTCTTCAGCTTGCACACTTTTTCTGTTGACTGTCTCGTGCAAAATTCAGGGGACGTCTCCATGTATACTTTCTCTTGTAGATCTCCATGAAGAAATGCATTCTTCACATCTAATTGATGAAGTTGTCACCCATGGTTGGCTGTAAGAGAGACCAGGGTTCTTACAGTGCTCATCTTCGCTACAGGAGCAAACGTCTCATCATAGTCGATGCCATAGGACTGAGTGAATCCTTTTGCAACCAAACTTGCCTTGTATCGCTCCACCTTTCCTTTTGGCGTCACCTTCACCGTGAAGACCCATTTGCACCCGACTGACCTTTTTCTTTCAAATAATGGAACAAGTTTCCATGTTCCATTTCTTTCCAATGTCCAAGTTCCTCCAACATTGCAGCTTTCCACCTTGGATCTTCCTTCGCTTCCTGCCAACACTTAGGCAAAGAGATGGTGTCTGACAATGCAATGAATGCTCCATAAGTAGGAGATAGATTAGAGTATGATAGAAAATGAGCAATATCATGTTCATAACCATAACGAATATGAAATTTTTCTACATTACTACGAAAAGATCTTCTTAAGGAAATATGAGATAGTGGAGGAGAGATCATACCATCCGAATCAGAGGGATCTGCATCCGAATCGGAGGGATCCGGTGCGAAAGGCGCATCTTCAGGAGTTGGAGCAGGTTAAGCGAGGGACATGGCACAGTTGGCACAGTAGGGTCAATAGGCACAGTAGTGGACTGCAGCTTCCTTCTTCTGTAGATTTGGAGCTCTGTAGTTTATTCCTCCCCCTGTTCTGTAGTCTCCCCCTGCACTGAAGTATCACTTCTTTACTCCTGATTGTATGCATTATTATCACTTTCCTCACTCTCGTTATCTCCCTCTTCTTTCCTTGGACCAACTTCTATCATTAGGCATGGAACTGAACCAAAAATCACGCTTGAGACTATCTCCCCCTCACTCCTAACACCTCCTATGTTAGGAGTGTTACCAAATGCGGAACCTTCACTTGAACCATTGTAGTAGTATGGTTCCATATCTCTGAATGTAACATCCATGCTCACAAAGAGTCTTCGCTCCACTGGACTCCAGCAAGAATATCCCTTCTGAGTCCCTGAGTAGCCAACGAAGACACTTCACTGCCCAATGGTCCAATTTACCTACTGCAGGTCTATTATCCTTCACAAAGCATACACAACCAAATACTTTTGGAGGAACAATGTACTTGTTCTCACCTGCAAGCATCTCAAACGGTGTCCTCCATCATAACACCTGAGAGGGCATCATGTTGATAAGGTATGCAACAGTCAACACGGCATGTCTCCACAAGTGTTTCGGAACATTCATAGCAAACATCATCGACCTTGCCACTTCCAACAGGTGCCTGTTCTTCTGTTTCGCTAGGCCATTTTGTGTTGGTGTATAGGCACATGAAGTCTGATGATGTATCACATTGGCTGATAAGTACTCCTCAATGGCTTTGTTGGTATATTATGTCCCATTGTCAGACCTCAAATTCACTTTGGCACCGTACTGTGTTGAAATCCTGCGATGAAAGTCTTGAAAGCATACAAAGACATCACTCTTACTCTTCATTAGGTTGAAAGCAGCTAAACTTTTATTTCCAAAACTCACATAAGAGCTTTTGGTGTGTTTTTCAAGTTCACAAGCATCACAAACCAACTTTTGCTTATTAGCTTTTTGATACATAGAGGAAAACATCCGTCTCAGTAAACTAAATGAAGAGTGTCTCATGCGTTGATGTTGGAGTAATAATTCTTCTTCTACGGTACTTCGCGGTTCCTCCGGTTGTGCTTCATCCACCAGTGTTGCCAGTGTTGTATCCACCCCACCCCTGTCCAAGTACCATAGCCCTTTATGTCAAGTGTCAGTCTCCAACTGTCTCCCCGTTCCCTTCTCCTGAAAAATACCTTTGGAATGTCAAAGAAAACAACACAATTAAGTTGAAGAACAATGGCACTTATGGACAATAAATTAACAGGAACGGATGGAGCATCCAAGACATCAGTAAGACACATCGAAGGGGTGCATTTAACCGTCCTTTTACCCACAATAGGTCTAGCAGTACCATCAGCAGTCTGAATGCTTTTAGGTGTCATCAGGTGAGTGTAATCTTGGAACTCATTACGGGCACCCGTGACATGGCAGGATGTCCCAGAGTCAATTATCCAATTTATACTTCCTGGTTTATGGGTAGATGCAAGGGCATGAACATGTATACCTGTGCTTGTACTGGCATAGTATGTGATGTTCCCCCCGGAGGTGGTTGGAGTCGATGTCCCAGCGGTGTTGGCGCGACTGTCGTTGGTTCCAAGTTTCATGTTCCTCCATATTTCCAGTATCTCCCTCTCACTAGGGGTCATATCGGATGACTGATTCTCACTTCTCTCATTTGTCAGTTTTGCCTTGTGCCCTCCAGAATAATGTCCTCTGCCACCGACATAGCCTCCTCTGCCACCTCTACATCCTCCACGGCCGCGTCTATGACCGCTGGACTGGCTTCTCATAGGCTTGTACAGAATCTGATGAAGTGTTCTGGGTCTCCACAGTTGTAGCACCCTTCCCCTCCTGAAGGGTTTGGGTTAAAAAATGTTAGAGCTGATTTCTCTCCAGGAGTACTAGTGGTGCTGGACATCAGCTTCAACCGTGCTTCTTCTTGTGCCTAGCAGCAATGGCCTCCTCTAGTGATGGCAGTCTGGGTTGTGCGAGTAGCACATTCCTCTTTTGCTCGAATGCTGGGTTGAGCCCTTTCAGGAACTTCATCATCCTCTGTCGCGAGATATACTCCATGAACTTCTGGTAATGTTTCGCAAATGCTGGTTCCACTTGGTCATCTTCCACACCAATGGGATCATAATGGTCGAGATCTGACCAATATTTTTTCAGCACAGTCGCATACTCGGAGATAGTGTGATCTTCTTGGACCACCTTATCAAGTTCATCATGCAGTTGGAAGACTCTCATAAGGTTGTCCGTCCCTGAGTACATGTCCTTCAGCGTCATCCAAATATCACCGGCTCCCTCCAGCTTCCACGTTGTCCCACACTTGGTCGGTCAAGGAGGCTGTCAACCATCCAGCTACAACATTGTTGACGATCTCCCACACAACAAACTCCCGTGAGGAGTGATCTTCAGGTGCATTGGTTTGGCCATTCACATAGCCCACTAAGCCTCTTGCCTTCAGAGTCCGCATCGCCTGACGCGACCACTTCAAATAATTGGAAGTACTCTCCAACTTTACTTCCAGTTTCTCCAACTTCGTCATTTTGTATGGTGAAGGATCCACATCTGTGTGTGCAGGACGGAAACTAGTCTCGGTCAGCCTCCTGGAGAAGAGATCGTCCACCAAAGCCTTAATCTCTTTGGCCGTCAGCTTGCCATAGATCGTCTCCATCATTTTCGTCTTCTCCTCTTCCATCAACAAGGTAGATCGAGACCGTCTGCACATTTGGTCACCGTCCTCTCCACGTCTACTGTTCTTCTTCAGCAGTAGCGGCGTCTCTGAGAGCCGCTCCTCATATCCCATGTTGGGTTGCGACTGGAGGTCGCATGGCCAGACGAGAAGGACGAGAAGGGCCGACGGGGGGTGGAGGCCGACGTGAAAGGAGGGGGTGGCGGCTAGGGTTTGGTAGAGAGAGAGAGATGTGGTGGCTCTGATATCAAATAGAATTTAGTAGAATATTTGACTTGTTTATTATTAAGGTGGAGCTACACTTATATAGGAGAGACTAACCCCTCTCCATATTATTCTACTCGATGTGGGACTAAAAGCCCATTAATACTCTCAACAGGTTCCATTCAGTATATAGATAATCTCGAACATAGTTTCATAAAATGTATTATGCATAAACATTGGGAAATTTCTGGAGACTTCCTCAACATTTTGTGTCATATATTGGAACCTATATCTACTTCCTCTTCTCCATCCTCCTCCTTGATCCTCATCCTCCTGTAGGGTGGGCAAAAGGTCAAAATATCAAAATCAAATATGCCTTCTGGTACAGACCCAACTGTGAGGGAGCTTCGGGCAGTTTGTGACTTTTTGAGTGCTCTACATAAATAAAAGATCAGTACGAGCACAAGTAGTTTCCAGATCACGTTCTAACTTTTTTTTTCCTTCACAAAACAGGAAGGCATGCTTACGGTTCATGGAGTTATGGAAGGCAAAACACAAGACTGGAGAATGGATCGAAATTGCAGGTGTCGAGGTGCCGTTCCAGTCTGAAGCTTTTCCTATGAAGGTCTCAGGCATTATGCTTTCTGAAGACATCAGGGAACGAAAAGAACTAACAGAATCGTGCCCTTTGTCCAACTATGATTTTTCCACCGAAACCAAAGGAAATGCTACCCAACAGTTTATATCAGACCATTTTAAAGGTAAATTGGTTTTCTTACAGTAATGCCTGAGAATTTAATACTGAATTGGATGTTACCATAGTGATCACCAGCAAACCTTAAGCAGAGTTCATATACTTAATCATGTTGGAATCTCCCTAGCTTCTCTTTCACATCAGTAGAGTTAACATACTTGCGTACTGCACCTAATAAGATAAATACATCACTCCAATAGCATTTCTGTTAGTGAATATAGCCTAGCCGAAATATGGGTCTCTTGTATAAATACCTCTTATTATCAATCGATAAAATTAGGTTGACTATTTCCCAAAGTTACATGGTATCGGAGCCAACCCTAGGGCTCCTCTCGTGTGTCTCTCTTCTTCCCATCACCAACACCCACAACCAACAACATCTACGGCCATCAATTCAATTGGCCGACCTTACATCGTCACCCGCAGCTGCCGATGCCAACCTCGCCTTGTCGTCCACCGACGCTGCACCTCGCCTCGCCTCGCCAACCCTCACCCACCCTTGTTGCAACCTCGCCAACACTCGCCATGTCTTTCTGGTACCATGACGACCCCATCGCGCCTTCCCGGAGCTTTGACTCCAGATTTAGCAGCCACCATCATCATAATTAGGGTTAGGGTTTGTCAAACCTAGCCCCTAATCCTTTGTGTTCTTTTTTTTTATTTTCCCCTGACAAAGAAGGATACATCCTTGTGTTTTATGGCTATTTTTACATTGTCTATAGTCTACCTATACTTGTTAGGAACGAAGCACGAAAAATGTTCCCTCAAACCAAGAAGTTGTAAAAGAACCGAAGAAAAGCACACAAAACTAAACGCCAAAATTACAGAAAAATTAAACGCAGACACAAGCGATTTTTAAGTGAAAAATCCAGATAGGAAAAACCACAGGACGATAGGAATCCAACCCTGAAAAGCCTCCACTATTGGAATAAGAAATACACCAACTCCTTACAAGTTTCTTACCGATCCAAAACGGATCACCACAACTACTTGAAAAGAAGAAAGTTCGATTACAGACTCCGAAGAACAAGAGATGACGAAAAGAACTATCTGAAACGATCTCTCCTTCACTTCACAATGACCTCCAATCCCTTTTTTCTCTCTCAAAAGTTGTGACCTGCATGAATTAGGGTTACCATATATTGGAAAGTTATATATGGAAGCCCAATATATATGGAAAGTCCAATATATATCAATCATATATTTAATAGAAATCCAATCATAATTGGTTTGCCATAATTTGAAAGTCCAATTATATGGAAAATCAATATATGAAAGGTCAAATCATAAATATATGGTTAAAGTCAAAGATGGAAATGCAACCATATATTTGCTTACCATATCGATGCACTCCCCGAGCTTCTCCGACACACGGATGACGCTCGTCGCACTCCGAGGTATTCTCCACATAGGTTGGGAACCCCACTCATTCCAACATTACTCTCTTACGCCCTTGGCTTGTGCTTTCGACCATACTCCTACTTATGTCGTTGGGTTGTGCTTTCGGCCACACTCCTATTTCTTACATACGCATTGTGACAATTAGTTTGCTATTTATATTGCTAGCAATCTGGTCTTTCATGAGAGGACCAAACATTTTTAGGTGGACGGCCATTTTGTTCGCAACGTTGTCATGACCAAGCAATTCTTCACTCTTTTTTACTTGCTATGAGGACCAAATTGTCGACCTACTTATCAAGTCCCTTTCATTTGCTCGTTTCAATGTTTTATGTACCAAACTGGACATGCATGACATTCATGCTCCAGCTTGAGGGGGGTATGGGGTATTAGTGAATATAGACTAGTCCAAATATGAATCTCTTATATAAATACCTCATCATCACTGAATAAAACTAGGTTGAGTATTTTTCAAATTATAATTTCAAATAGTTACTTTTACTTTCTTTGACATTTGGTGATCTTGTTTCCACTTAACATCGTGTTACCATTAGACTATGTGGACAGACTTTTCTGTCTACTATTCTAGGAATTTTCTCCTCCTGATAAATACCTTCAAGAGGGAAACCAAAGAAGAATTTTATACTGGCTCATCCTGCAGACAAAGTTTCTTACCCAGTTAACATCTTCTGTTCTGTACTATATACTCTTATCTTCTTAACCAGTTAGCATATTTTATTATTTATTCTCTCTTATGAAAGCATGATTTTCTCTTGAAAGTTGAAGTCAAAGTTAACTTTCCAGACAAAAGGCGGACCTCAGATCCTCAGATTCCTGGGCCCCAGTATTATCGTGGTCAAAGTCAGAACCCCATGTTTCATCAGTGGGCATCACATTCTCAACCTGGTCCGCCTAGCTCTCAGTTATACCCGACACAAGGCATGCCATACTATCAGAATTACCCAGGCTGTGCCCCTTCTTTGCCAGATAAGGGAACTTCTCACGGTCGTGTATCACACAAAAGGGATGGTCACTCTGGCAAAAAACAATCTTATGTGGTCGTCGAGAATCCAAATCATAAAACATTAGAGGGGCATCATAGATCAGCAAGCGAATCCCAATCAGCTTCTGATGCTGATACCGAAGAACTTCATGATTTACAATATGATGCTCCAGAAGGAAAGCACAAACCTTCAAGGTCAAACAGCGAGCCCTCTAAATCCACAAAAACCTCAATTACAGATGAAAAGAATAAAGTGATTTATGGACAAGAGGAAGACGGTGGAAATTGGCAAACTTTCCAGAATCTCCTACTAAGAGTCCAAAGCGAGGGCACAAGGATTGGTAATAGAGAGATGTTTTCTAGTGAGAAAGAATCTCCGGTAAAGAAGAGGACAAACAAAGCCCAAGCAGATCCAATTGTTTCTCGTGAACGGGTTATCAGCGATGCTCAAAAGCTGCTCGAAGGTAACAGGGTGGATGCACAGTTCAGAGAAATTGAAGGTGGAGCAAATGGATATCGCAGGACAGGGAAAGATGACTCTGTAGTTCGTAGCGAAATGAATAAGAATATGAGCACCAGGGTATCAGGTTTCGTTGCTGAAGATGAGTACGAGAACGCATCCTATTTGAACAAGACATCCTTGAATGATGAGTCTTTTGTTGTTCCCTTGAGATCAGGATTACATGATGAACATGTGGCAGACAAGAAAGGTGTTATCGACTCGACTCTTCAGAGAAGTAAAGCCAATTCCACTAGAACCAAAATGCAGGACAACTATGAACCAAATGATATGACCATGCTGCCCCGACGTGGACTAGAGAAGGGGTCTACTAGTTTCGATCTGTCGAAAGATTTGGATATGCAGATTCCTGTCAGAATTAGGAATGGCATGAAGACAGAAACCAGAAGCCAAAAACCTGTCTCGAAGTTGTCCCAGGAAGGGTTGAACAGATCAGAAATGGAAAAGAAGCCAACTACCACGAAGTATGCCCTAGAGAAGAGGAAGATGGATGCAATGGCAAGGAGTGGAAAGTCTTCAAAAGTGAGCCCATTGGCTGAAGCAAAAGCTCGTGCAGAGAAACTGCGGGCCTTCAAAGCTGACCTTCAAAGAGTAAAGAAAGAGAGGGTACACATCCTCACCTCTACATTTCTTCTCCTTTTTTGTTACAGAATTGCTCATATCAATTTAATTATGTGAGTTCAAATATATTTTGCTTCCCCTCAGTCTATTGAATGTTCAAAATTTCCCTAATGGACACTCCTAAATTCTAGTTTAGATTCTTAAGAATTTAACAGTACTAGAACAAAGCAAAACTAAAGTATAACATTCTATGGATAAATGTTCAAAATTTTGTGTCATTTCTTCCTTCCTTTAAGTTGAGAATGTGATTTCACTAAACTATGTCGACACCTTTCTTTTCTTTTACATTATTTTATTTCTTATCAGTTCCTTGTCTATTTTGCCTTCAATAATACAATTTTCTCATAATTCTATTTGATTAGCTAAATTTTTGGTCCACGTATAGAGTATCTCATCTTAAAACTTCTCTATTTTAGGAAGAGGAGGAAAGAAAACGATTGGAGACTCTGAAAATGGAGAGACAGAAGAGAATTGCTGCAAGAAGTAGTTCAAATATTACTCAAACTCCTCTGAATGCACAGCAAAAGAAAGCCAGAGAACCAACAAGGCTTTCTCCAAATTCCTGCAGTAGCTCAAAGTTTAGCGACGCGCCGCGCACAACTCCTTTGCCTCTACGTAAATTGCCAATAAGTGGGACAAGCACCACTAGGTCCTCATTGAAGCCTCAACAGACCAAAATGACTACAAGGCTTTCTTTAAGTCCTTACAGAAACTCAAAGGTTGCTGCCACTCTACCTGTATCTTCGTCTCTACAGAGGTTTGAAGGAAATAGTAGAACTGCTCAATCAACATCTAACTCACAGGAGACTACTGCACGAAAGCAAACACATCTTTCTCCAGGTTCGTACAGAGGCTCAAGGTTCAGTAGTACAGCAGCTTCATTTTCTTCTCCTCTACAAAGATTACCTTCCGGAACCTCTTCTGCCAGTTCCTCATTCTCTCCTAAAACTACGAAGACTAACAGATTAGCTGTTAGTACATACAAGGGCTCAAAGTTCAGTGACACGGAACCCTCACCATCTACAGGTCTACGGAACTTGCCTACCAGAACCACTGCTTCTTGTTCTTCCACTTCAAATGAAATCAGTAATATTAACAGATTAAATGGCAGATCACCTTTGTTTAGAAATGTACCGGGAAGGATGGTGACCCCTGGACATGAGCTAAGGAAAGATGGTAGTAATTTGACTAATTCCCTACCAAAAGCAAAGGGTGCTTGTGTTCAAACTAAAAGGATGTCTGATTCTAATGGTAGTGACAACCACCATGCTTTACCTAGGTCAGTTATCAGCAATCAAGTGTCAAAGGCAGCAGTGCAAGGTGAACCTCAAGAAAAGAAGACACTCGCAAATTTGCTGCCCCTTGACAAAATCAGGGTAAATAGCTTGCCTGGAAATAAGATCAGAACATCAGGAGGACCTTCTAGAGTAGTTGCAAAGGATACAGTGGTTAGAACTAGAAGAACAACCCTGACCTCTGAAAAATTGCAAGCAAAAAAGAGCAATGCAGTCACCTTGTCACCAAATGACGACGAGGATGACCCAATTGTAGAGAAGACTGTTGTGATGCTTGAGACTAAGATGACCTCTGCTCCTGTAGCCCAGGCATCTGGGGAGATGGTACAAAGCAAACAAACATCGAGCACAGATGGTAAAAAGGAGAAGATCGAGTTGGTTTCAGGCTATGCAGTTCCTTGTAACGTTGTGCCAACTGTTAGTCAAGTTTGAGGACCCTAGTCAGTGCTCAGTCGATAGGCATCCATAAGCTTATGAGGTATTTCATTTGACAGAGCTCTCATTTTAAAATAAAAAAATTGTAAATGAACTTTTTATATAGTAGTCATTGATAGTACCACTCTTTATCAATCTTTGCTTAATGTATCATAAAGATGAATACAGTTTCATGTAGCAATTAGTAATGTCTTGGCTCTTCTTGTAGACTCTTTTCTGGTCTAGGGGAATTTGGATGCTTCCTTTGGTAGCTTGAGGTTAACCTACACAGACAAAAAGCTGTCTGTCAACTGGACTTCTAGGTTTTATGACAAGGTTGGCTAGAATTTGGTGTTGGGGTTTATTGGGTTTGATCATTAGGACCCGGTTCCATCATTTCATTTTCTGGCAAATCCCAAGTGTGTGTATTTCAATATTTGAGTATTCATTTCTTAACTTGTACACATGAGGTGTTTTAGCTCATGTGGTTGGTACATTGGGGGGTTTACTAGTGAGAAAGGTTCAAATTCCACAACAATAATTTGTTTTGTCACCAATTTTTTGGAGAAATCTCTTTGGAGCTATGGGACTTAGCTCGGACTAGGGCGTGAAGGGCACAAAGTGGTGCTTTGATGGCGCACTTCGCACGTATGCGTCGGGTGCGGAGTTGGCGCAAGAGCAACGGGGCTGCGAAAGGCGTAATCTTGCGACGGCTAGATCGCTAGTAGCTCCACGAAAGATGTACGGTAGGGTTGCAGATATTTTGCATGGTTGCTCCATTGTGCCTTTTTCAAGGTTGTTCAGTTCGGAACTGTCATATTAATAGGGATTTACTGTTTGTAACTGCCCTATTCAATAGAGAGTTACTCCTTAGTAATCCTTCTGTATCTTTTGTAGGAGTAAAACTTTGATACCGAAGGGGGTATCAAAGTTTTGATACCCCCTACGTATGACAAGTGGGGCCCCCTCAATATTTATGTATATATATATATATATGTTTACACATTTTACGAAGAGGGAGGGGCCCATATGTCATACATAGAGGGTATCAAAACTTTGATACCCATGATGACGAAGGATAGGGGCTGGAGCAGAGGGATAATGTACCAACATCCACTAGATGTTAGTCATGACATATTTTAAGATTTGGACCTGAAAAATGTGGCAGAACTCAGCATCAGCAAAGCGAGTCAGATAGGTCTGATGTTGCAATCCCTGGAGAATGACAAAAGTATCGATCCTCTAATAGAGCTCGTCAAAGTTATGGCCTGGAGCTGCATAGACGGGAGCATCTACTGGTGCTGCGGCTGGAGCAGGTAGAGGTGGAGCGTCACAAGGAGGTTGAGGAAACATCCTAGACCTAAAGAGCTCTGAAGGCGTTCCAAAGATAGGACACAAATCGAGATCGATGTCAAACTTCTGGAAGATGATTGCCAGATGCATAGAGTAAATGGGGTTTCGTCCTGCACGTTGACAGCTGATCGTGGATGCTATCATAGTCTTGGGAAAAGAAAATATAACCCCGAAATGGATATGATACATAGCAGAAAGCTCCAAGAGCGTGGCAGTTACCACTTATCATTACCACTTATCAGAGGATTGCTCCCATATTTAAGTAGAGCACCAGCACCTTGGGTGCAACGGAAAAACAGAAGAAAGAATCCACAGTAAGTCAGAAAGAGAGTTTCCTCTCTATAGCAGCCAGAGTGCTTTTGCATCAGCGCTAGTGCGAGAGTAACGTCAATGCTTTGTCTATGAAGGAAGGTGACAAAGAGCGTTGCAGAAGTTCTTCCAAACTTGTTGCTTCTTGTGAGCGAATCAACGGAGACGGTCGAATCTCGTTTTAAGAAATGGTAGTTTTGACCACCCAGCAGACAGAAAAGCTAACTTTGTTATCTATTTCTACATCAATTTTAGTGCTCAATTTCTACAGCAATTTTCACTGCTTTTCCTCTTCAACAACGGTTTACACTGCATTCTTTCAACGGCTTCTTCTGTTAGCAGCTTCATTGCATTTTGTAATAACATTTTTTACTGGTATCAAAACTTATTAGTGAGTTATACTTGCTATTCAAACCATTTCTTGTAGTCTTTTCAGACTTGTACGAAAAATTTCTACAACAATCTCAAAACTAGATTCCTGTGGTTTGCAAGTTGCAAGAATCTTTTTGTCATTTTACGTGGTGGAAGTCCGTACAGTCTGTTGAATATAAGCTTTCACAAGCTGGAGAAGTTCGACATAGAGCAGTAAAACAATTGTTAAAGAAAGATTAGTCTAAATCTTCAACTCGTCAACATGGCGTACATTCTGACTGATGCATAACTGATTACTCCAGTTCTCGATAATATTGAAATCATCATTGTTGCAATAACTGGACAACAATAGTGGAGGAGATAATAATCTCTATATATTGGTTTATTGTCAATTCATTAGAGGATTCCTTAGCCGGATCCTATAGCAAGAAGAAGACTAGAGATAGCTGGAAGTCTCTTAATAAGCAGTGCAATAACAATAAAAATATTTCCAAGATCTACCTCGACAACAAATTCATGTCAATGGAGTTTGAAGATGAAAGATGGTGTTGCCCCGAGTCGAGTTCATGAAGCTTCAGTAGAAGCTAAAGGAAGAGGAGTGCCTCTAGTTGACAAGTTTATGGTGCGAGTTATTCTCTCTAAACTTCCTCCAAGTTGAGATCGCTTAGCGACTGACATGTACCGCAAGAAGGCGAAAGTGAAGCTAGAAAATCTGATATGCTTCATCTGCATTAAGCACGAGGCTAAGAACAAGATCAAAGTGGACTCTTTCAAGCAGTTTGCCAAGGCAAACATGATCCATTCATGGATAAGAAGGGTAAGCAGAAAGCAACTTTCAACAACAAAAGGAATGACTTCAAGAATCTGAAAGTAAAGTCTAGTTCCTTCAAAATAAAGTCGAAGAAGGACGCATCATACTTCAATTGTGTTAAGAAGGTCACTTCAAAAAGGACTACAAGTTGGTTGTGCATGTCGAAATGTCTGTTGTTAACACCGACTGGTGGGTAGATACGATACCGAAACTGTCAGACTGTTATAGATTTGACGTGACATTATCCATAAGTCCCTTGTGCTCTGAGCTCAGCTTCAAAAATTGTGACATGTTCAAAGCATAGAGGCACCCAGGAACTTTATGTATGATGACATGTATGCTTCCAAAAATTGGTGTTATATATCGTCTCTCCTTTTCAAGGAAAGTTAGGGCCTTGGATGCTCGGGTTCTCCTTCTTTTCCTGTGATAGAATAGCTGCTTCTACAACTAATTTGATCATTGGGAACATGAGATATTATAATCATCGTATAAACTGAGTATTTATTTGGTTCTGAACTCTCTTTTTCTGTTGATATCTCCCCCACCTGTATTTATAACATTTCCCTTTTGATCTTTGTTTCTAGTAGCAATAAGTCAGCATCAGAGATGAGTATGTCACGGTGACCATGCAAGAAAGAAAAGGGTAGTACTCGAGGCAATGGTGAAAAAGGTTGCTCCAATATTCTCTGGGATACCCAAACTGTAGCAGTTTTGTTCAATGTCGATGAGGAAGAAAAACAAGAAAACCTGGTCATGTAACAATAAGATAGAGGCCCGCTCTCTTTTGATGACCGAGTTTTCTGATGTTTTTGGAGTTTTTCCTTGTTGTAATAGAGTTACTACTTCCAGTAACACTGATTTGCCGTTCTTTATAAAAGTGTTATATCATGTCCAGGAAGATTGCTGACAATGCAAGTGATTGCTATACACCCTAGGGTCTTTACTCTTTAGGGAGTGAAGGGGTTGCAGGAAACTTCAGATGGTTGGTCATGTAAATAGAATGTCCAGACAGGATGTACAATTCAACACATACAGAGGTTGCTGCTTGTTTGGGATTTCCACCATTTGATGATTTTTTAGCATTAATTTAGAGCTTTGGTTTACATATTCTGCACCAATTAATTGTATAGCTAGCTGCTTCATCATCTTCAACCTCAGCTAGTTAAAACCAAGACTTGACCATTTGATTCGAGTGGTCTGCGCAACATAGTCAACCATTTGATTCATGTTGTTTTTTTTTTTCCACTCGTTTTAGTAAAAGCTGCTTCTGAGCTTGTGATCAACAATGTTTTATAGCTACTTCTGAATAGCAGTATCCCATGGTTCTGACAAGATTAACTTGCCCACTAAACCATGCAAATCTGAAGTAGTTCATGTATCTACAGGTTGATTATGTTACCTGGATTTTTTTTTTCTTTCACTTCACACCAGCAAATGCATGTATATTCAGCATGGGAAAGTTTATGGTTTGCATAACTTACAGGTTTCTGGTTTCAACTATATAAAAACTTTTGTGAATTTGGCACATTTTCCGCAATCAAGAAAAGTCTCAACTGCAACAAGGCGTTACAAACCTCGACTAGTTGCTACTGCCTCAATTGTTGCACTATATGGAACAGTCTCAGCTGTGCATTTGTTTGGCTTCTCATCAGGTCCATGGTTTTGAGCAACATTGCATATAGGAAGATCTCAAGTTCACTACCATCTATTCTGATTGATTATAACTTATAGCTACCAGGTCATAATTAATTTGCAATCTCAGCAAAGCAAACATACAAAGGGAGTGCAGTAGATAGCCTTCACTGACAAAATCCGAATCGATCGTCAGTGAAATCGGATGACAATGCACGCGATCGTTGATTTGCTCATTCTGTTGAGGGCCTCCTCTGCCAGACACTCGGCTGCCTTCTGAGCATCCACAATGTGACCTACCAGGTCCACAGCTTCTTGGTTCCTCATCACCTAAATCAGATACAAGATTGGAAATTTTCGGCACAAGCTCTTACTTATCAAGAATATGTGAGATATTCGATGCAAGAAAAAAAAACTCCAAAATAATTGGTACCTCCCATACACCATCGCTTGCTAAGATGATGAATTCTGTCTCTTGATCCACCTTTTGGGTAGTGATGTGGATTCTTGACCTTTTATTCGGCTTGTCGCCTTTGTTACTGGAAGAGAACTTCATGTGCAACATATCTATCCAGAGCACATAAATATACCAACATGTCAAAGAAAGAGAACCTGATATTTCCAAGAAAACAAGGATATGCAAGATAATAACAACAGTTTGCATTCTTCTTTTTTTCGTCGGAACAATTTCAGTAAAGTTTGGGGTATTCATTATCGTACTTGATATAGAAAAAAATAGTGAGGGTTGGTATAAGAAAATAAAAACAAGTTTTGGTGTTTTCCTTGTAACCCTTGTATGATAAAATATGGGTCCATCTCGTCTTTGGTCATCCATATCGCTAGACGATGTATGTTCTACATAACATTTGTCCGTTATCATCGCTAAATTTTCAGTTTTTCTGTTGCAATAGTTGTCACACAATGCTTCATGTTCCAGTCATTTGAATAATCATTATAGTCCACATCAATACGCCAATATTTTACATTGTTTGTGCTCAAAGAATAAATCATACTGCAAAATGCAAAATCTAAAAAAATTTAGGAATTGGATTATAGACATTGAAAAGGTTTGCTTAATCTCAAGATAGGGACGGGACTATGTACCAGTTATGGACCATCTTCCCTTCTGTCGCCTCTGATGTTTTCTTCCTAATTCTGCAGCTAATCCATTCCTACACACTACTGCTCTATACCCACCAAATGATGCTGCTACAAGACTCTCGCCATTCAAGACGAGTGCAGTTGTGGACCCTTTAATATCTTTTGCTTTCTCCTCTTCATAAATCTTTGCTCTTGTAGAAAGATACGCTTTCTTCATCACCTGCTTGGCTTCTCTCCTAATCTGGTACTGCAAGAAAAAATATATGTAATATTCAGAATGTGACACTTCAATTTATAGGATAACATGTTGAAATGGAGGAAATTTGTGTGACATTGGTAAAAAGTACTCTTAAACTGAATTCGTTGCTATAGAAATGGATCCTCGATACTTAATTCACTTAACAACAACAAAAATAATGGTTAGTGAGACTTAAGTTACTCTTGCAATTTTAAGAGAGATCAGAGAACTGTTCTTTCGGTGTTAGAAATGTAGAAGGAACCATAGATGGTAAAGTGTGAGTTTCATTCTTTTACCTCTGTAGTATTTTTGTCGAAGAGTTGTGTCTGCAAGTACTTTGTAATTCCAGAGTTCATATGCTCATCAAAAGCTCCAAACAACCAGAACTCCGTATCTTCAATCTGTACTCTTTGTGCGAGAACAGAGCCAGTGGCATTGTCACCCCTATCGACTATATGAAACCCATGTGAAGTGCCTGAACATATTATCCTTTGTGTTTCCTCGTCATTCTTAATTGCCTTTGTAGCGAACTTTCTGGCTTTAAGTGCCTAAAACAAGGAAGCATAATAAAAATGAATCGAGTTAGGTTACTAGCTATTGTCTGCGATATTTTTGTTTAAGCATAAGGATCCAATTAGAGGAGTCTATGATGAAGATACTTGCATGGGGGATTCAACTGACCAAATGACGAAGATGTGTATATATGAAGTGGATATGTTCAGGATATTCATGATAGATAATCATATAGAGATGGAGAATTGATCTACTAGAGAATAGTGCTAACTGGAACTACTATGTTTCATTCCTTTGGTAGGAATTCCTATACTCTTGCTAGATAAACACAATTTGTAATTTTTCTATCAGAAAGTTACTACTATAATACAGGACTCCAAAGGAACAACAAAGCGAAATCCATTACATCAGGTACTCTAATTGTTCTCCCTCAGTTTGGACTCGAGTTTCATCGCAGGATGCATATTTTTTTTCCTCCAAAGATGTAATATTCCGAATAGATTGAGAAATTTCTTTCCACCTTGAAAAATACTTTGCAAATAGCTTACTCATGTTTATCTAGATCAATTAGAAAGCTCACATAATACAGTTGGAGGTAGCTTTCATGGTTTATTTGAAAGGCATTGGTAGAAAATATATTCGAGAATAACATGGGACACTTAAGAAACTGATTACTAGTACTGCTTTGCTTAGCAATTGAAATGTATAATTTCACAACATGTCTTGCACTTGTTATAGTCTGCTTTTTCTCAGATATTAAGAACTAGGCACCATTCTTCTGTGAAAATCCAACAAGCAGTCATAAAACACTAAAAAATTGAAACATTGTAAGATGCATAATCCGCCTAAATGAACAGACCAGCTAACTTAAAAACATAAAACAACATTAAAAAAAAATGTTATTTGACTAGGCCTTCTTTGGATTATTCTTTAGAAGTCTTTGATGTGATAAGAGTTGAATGTGAAATGATAAAGATAGTTAGCAAAGGTTCTATATGAAGCTAAAAGAAACATGGAATAGTCCTTTGTTGAAGAAAAGTAAATTGAGAGATCAAGAACAAACATATAATTCAGACTAGACTTCATCACCCCAAATATATGTCAAAGTGAAATCATCCAAAACAAGATTTAATAAGGGTTAAATAATTATAGTCTAGAAGTATTCTGAATAACTCCGACCTATGATAATTGAGGAGATGGATCACCCAGGGGGAGGTTTAGGCAAGGTTTAAGTCTTTTGATTGTTGAGTTTCCATTCCTCACCAAGTGAATATCAAGCAGAGAAGCCTTTCGTACCAAAGGTAGATAAGTAACTAGCGGTAAAGGAGCGACAATGAACTCTATTTCCCATGCTAGGCCCATTTGAGCTTTCCTTCCAAATGGACAAAACCTAGGGCTGACCCGAGTCACCAACCCCAAAACAGCCATAGGAATTCATACTCAAAATTAACATCCTCAGGTGACTGCTCGAATAAAGATCCTTCGTTGATGTGGAATATCAAATATGTTTCATTTTTGAAACAAAATCACTTCAGTTAGTTCCATTTTTAATTTGTATGATTACCGAAGTTGCTATGGAGGACTTGTTTAGTTCCTGAGCACCCCATGGTACCTTATGACTGCCCTTCCGTTGGTTCGGTAGGCTTACTATAAAACTGAAAGAATTCTTATAACCTTCAAAATTTGTGGGATTTCACTCGAGCTATTGGATCGAAGGAAGTGGAGGTTTTCTTCCCTCAACATTAGATCCAACAAAAACCTTGACAATGCTACTTTTACCCCTCTTTTCAACACAAATTGGTCTCAGTTCGCGATGTTTCTTCTCTCTCTCATTGTGAAGTAGTACACTCTAGTAGGTATTTTGCAACGAATGTCGGTATTTTGCAACAAACGTCGATTGGGCGAAAAATCAGTAGCCTAGGCAATTGGCATTGGTAACTTACGGAAAACGTACATGCCACGGCCTAGACAACTCATGTCTTTCGCTATAGTCACTGCCGATATGGCTATAACACTGGGTTTTCTAGTGACTGTCGACTGTTGGAAGCGTGCTGGACAGTAGGTTGCAAGCCCAAACGACAACAACAAGATCACAAGATTGTCATGCCCGAGGATTTCGGGGTTCAAATCCCATGAACAAAGAACCACACATATAATCTAGACCAAGAAACCTACAGTACTGTGTTGATCACAAATTAATCTAACCTATCAAATCTTAAGTTTAAACTCAAAATTGAACTGCAAAGAAACCCTATGACCACCGTACGATCACCACCCACCCTTGGATGATCATGACCAACCAATAGTTTGGATCTTTATAATATAAAATATACACATCTACAAATTATTGTTAAAACTAAAAGGCAAGTTCAGATGAATTCTATGAATATGGCAGAGTCCAAAAAAAAAAAAAAAAGAACTTGGGTCAATATACCTTCAATCTTTTAAGGAAGACCTTGAAAGCAGCCATGTCATGTGGGGGGCTGATACTAAATTTGTCTTCTCAATATAATAGTAGTAGATATTAATAAAAGGAAAGGGAAGAGGAAGAGAGAGAGAGAGAGAGAGAGAGAGAGAGAGAGAGAGAGAAGAGAGAGAGGGAGAGGGATGAGGAAAAGCCATCTGTCAGTTATTTACCCACATATTCCAACCGTTCAACTATGGAAATCTCGCCCACTATTTATCTTACTTTTATTAATGAGTTTAGATATCTCAAGTTTGTTGGGATGTTTTGGGGGAGTTTCTATTTATCCCTAGATCACCATATCATCTCCAAACAATCAACATTATTTTTTGACAATGATACTGGGGGCTGTTTGGTTTATACTAAAATGGAATGAAAGTGATGTTACTGTGGGTTCTTAATTTGAAAGACTCGACTATTAATAGTCATTGAATTATCTATCTCATGTTTTGATTTTTTTTTTTTCAAGGACCTAAATATAAAAAAATCAAGAACCTAAATATAAAAAGGAAAATGCTTTCTTGCCCGCAGGCGGGCCAGCCCGCCCGCCTGCGTGGCACTCTCCCATTGCCCCCCCTGTTAGCATGGGGCCCGCGCCATTGACTGGCCAATGGGAGAGGGCCACGTGGCGGGCGGGCTGGCCCGCCCGCGGGCCAAATAGCAGTCCCGATATAAAAAATACTGTCACGTGTTTCCAAGTTCTTATTTTTGACCTACTTGAGTTTCTGTAGTTGGGTTGCTTTGAGGTCATGTGTTGGGGGACTTTGGTTATTTGGCAAGGAATGGAACTGTCGACATGAAAGTGACAATTTTTGGTGTTTGTAGTTTCTGTCGGTCCAATGTTGTGTGAATTTTGCCACTTTCACATTCGCATTTTTTGACACAGATGTGGGTCGGAAGTAGCATTCTTTTTTTTTTTTTTACAGCTGATTATTTTTTTCTCATTTACATTAATATACATATAATTAATTTACTTTTTTATTTTTTTTATTAAAGCTATAAATAATTTTTTTCATGTACATTAACTAATATTCATAAATAATTTTTTGACCACTTCAGGGTTGTTAATTAAATAATTATTTTTATTACTCTTATAACACATTTTTTATTTTACCCACTTTCACACGTCATCCAAATGCTGAAAGTATGATTTGACAACTTCCCAAGTTATAAAATATCACACATCCATACATTGAAACTCACTTTCAAAAAATAAGAACTAGAAACTCAAAAGTATATGCATTTCGTTTTCACCAAATAAAAAATCACTTTCATACTTTCTTACACTTTCAAGCAACCAAACAACTCCTAAAGGCGTTTGTTCAATTCAAACTAAGCTTAACATATCAATATAGTTGGCACTTTCGATGTATGACAACAAGAAAAACTTTTATTCCAAAACTTTTTGAGGACTAACATTTGGAATTGATTTATTTAGGCTAATGTTAAGGGCACTTCATTTGTTGTTAAGGGCTATCACAATTTTTGCAGTTCAGACTGTCAATATTTTGGTAGCCATATGGACAGAAATATAGTCCTAAGCACATCAAAGGATCGCAAAATTTTACTATGCACACAACTAGTCCCCTTAACAAAAACATCAATCTTTATTTATAATATTTTGTTACATTCAACTCTGTTAAGATCATTTTCTTACATTCAACTTTGTAAGGACTAATATTTGGGATTCGGCTCTTCATTTAGATTAGTTTGGTACATTCAACTTCGCTTAGGGAGGAGGTGGTGCTGACATATACATAATATGAGCATATGAGACTTGACAGCTTTGCATGCGTACAGTACTGTTACAAAGGGTGGCAGTCTCAGAAAATTCGCAGAAGAGAATCCGACACAAGGGAATCATAAGATACACACTCTGAACAAACTGCAACGCCAACATAATCCCGAACTTATCTTTTGATCATAAATGGTGCAATAACTCTCAACTCTCCCTATGTAATAGCATCAACAACATTTAGGAAGAACAATATCCATGTAATATAGCAAGCTGCAATATTGCCCCATAGGCCAGAGTCCCTATTCTGAAGCCATTTCTTCACCATGCAAAAATGATCCGGGGGTCCTTCGGAAGACCTAACATTCAAATCACATGCAAAAATGATCCATCGATCCAGGGGTCCATCGGAAGACCTAATATTCAAATCACATGCAAAAATGATCCATCTTTTACAAGATAGCAATCTGGATACAAAAATCAAAAGTTCTTCCTGATGACAATTACTATTACTTCGAGAAATAAATCCTAAGGTTTAAAAATATCTCAACACAGTATATAACAAAAAGGAAAGACTGATAAGGAAAAATATCTGTCAACAGAATGCCTACATATTGATATCTTGTATAATAACCCAGTCCAGAAATGATCAAAATGCACCACAAGGAGCATCCAACTAAACCAGCTGCTGCTTAGATAATCTTTAAGTAGCCTGCTTCTTCAGTTTTGCAAGCTCTTGCCTGATTGCTCCTCCCCTCTGGCAGTACAACAATAAAATCTGTAAGCATAATGCTCGAAGGATATCACCGGAAGAAGACCATAAGAAGAATCGGAATACAAAATACCTTAATTTTGGCAAGCATGACCTTGAAGCGGTCGAAGTCGTTCAAGGAAGCTCTCCTCTTCTGCACGATCAACTTCCTTCCCCACGAGCTATTTTCCCATTTATTCTTGACATCTGCAAGAATTTATCAATAAAAAAAACAAGAAGTTGGGTACAACAGGCAATGGAAATGGGGTTAGTATTCACCTGCAGCCTCCATTGCAGCAATTAAGGACTTCTTTTTAGGAATTCTTGGAATGTCAATCTTGATATCAGTCGGTGAGAGCCTCTTGAAATTTACTTGTCCTCTGACCATGTCTGGAGCATCTACCAAAGCCTGAAACATAATAAGTCAGCATGCTTTAATACTGGCCAGTAAGAAAGCATAAATGTTTCAGAATTAAAAAAAAAAAAAGTAAGCAAATTGCCAGATCTGAGATTAAAAATGACCAAGGCTATCATGCCGATGAAAAGTAAACAAACTAATCCCAGATCAAGCATTGCCAATGATATATATCATGACAAGTGTTTATTTATCATGCTAATTATTCAATAAAGACTCCTAACAATCACAATCAATCCTGTGGAAATTGAAATCAGGTAAGCATTGTCCCATACCTTAAAAAAATGTCTCTACGGGAACACATTATTAGGATGGCCGAGAAAAAACAGTGTAAAACAAAAGACAATAGCTTAATACAGAAATCAGTAGCAGGCAACAGAGAGACACATTTTACTTCCTACTTGAGAAATAGTTAATTAAGCTGTAATATAATATTGAAGTATCCAGGTTTCTCCCCTATATCTCACAACAATTGTATGGGATTGAACTAACAAAATTTGGTGCATTCTTGGTCCAAAGAGACATCTACTCCAATGATCAGAAGCACAAAGACATAAACAAAATGGTAATAGGCTGCAAACTGTTGAAGTAATAAAAGAGTTGGTTGATACAAGTGAAAAGCAATTAACAGACTGCTTCATGCAAAGTCAACAAAGATAGTTAACTTGATGCTCACAAGGAGGAGAAAAAAGATTGTTTATCTACACCATTAAAGACAAATGATGGTTAGTCTGCCAATGATAAGTGCACACAGTAGAAGTTGCAAGGTCAGGGTTACAAAAGCCACAGTTATCTGACCTATCATACAATAACTGTATGCATCTTCTGTTAATTCTGCAAGTGATTGACCACAAATTGGAGTTATTGTAAATTATTGGTCATAGAACATGTACTTCTTGATCAATCATAAAACATGTACTGTAATACCAACGAGCATTTTACATGGTATTAAAAGCTAGAATAATTTTATTGGTATCTTAAACATGGTAGTCAAAGGCGCAGGCACCTTGCAGAAAGGCGCAGCAGCTGCGCCTCGCACCTCACTAGGCAAGACGCCTTTCTCCGGGCGCACCCAAGGCGTGCCTTAAGTGTGTCTTTATGAAAGGTGCAACCAAGAAAAAACGCACCTTATGGGTTTTTTATATAGAAAAAACTTGGGCATGGAGATAATTCTTTACAAGTAGTTGGTTAAGGATGAACTGAAAAAAACTAAAATTTACTAAAAGCACGGTAGGGATAATACAAACACTTGTTAGTTATGTTGACCGGTATTGTTGCTATGCTAGTTCACTTGATTATGTTTTACCGTATTTTAGTTGGTTTTAATATGTTATTTGGTTTTATTCCTTACATTACTAATTTATTTATTTATCTGTCTATTTTTACTATTCTTAATATTTGTGCCTCGCTTCGATCGGACGCGGGCCTTAACTGTACATTGTGCCTCGGACGATATGGACATTTTGCGCCTCGAGTGCTCCTTGTGCTGACTACCTTGATTTTAAAATTCAAGGTAGCTAACTGCATCATATATAAAGATGTACATCAATTGTTAACCACGATGCTGCTACAAAACTGAGCTGCAATATTTTTTGAAACTGGTAGGATAGTTGCCACTCCAAAATTAGGTTCAAGAACAAAAATTAAAATATGTTATTTAAAAAAAAAAAGTCAGGGATAATACAGAAAATAAACAGTTTTATTTTACATCTATCAAAAAAATTATGACGATGGAAAAGGAACTACCCATTAATCACGAAGTTTCTTAAAAATGAAGCTTTTACTTAATTGTATTGAATAATCTTACCAGCTCATGGCAGAAGCTGTGTAGTCAAAGGCGCGCCTCAGGCGTGCCTAAGGCACGCCTTGCTCCTAGGCGCAGGGGTAGCGCCTCAGGGCACTCAAGGCAAGGCGCAGTTCTTAAGGCGCGCCTTTCCCGAGCGCCTTGGAACAGCTAAGGCGTGCCTAGGCGCTCCTTGACCTCAGGGCACTCCAGGCGGAAGGTTTTGACTGTTTTTTAAGCTGCTATTTTTTGAACTGTTGTTTGTTATTTTTTTACTTTTTTTTTCTCTAGGGTTTTTTTAAAACTTTTTTTACTTTGAATATTGTTTTTAAACCTGTTTAGTCTATATACTGTTTTTTTAACTTCATTTTTTGTTAGTCTCCAGAATACTTTTTTTGTTCAGACTCCATAACATTTTTTTTAACTTCATTTAATATGTTTGTTTTATTACTTATATATATATATATATATATATATATATATATATATATATATATATATATTCCATCTTTTGATAAAATCAAGTTATGTTAATTTGAATTTCCTTTGCAAAGCACTTGAAGAATATCTTAAAAATTTAATTCAAAGTGATTGCATGTTAACCTACACAAGAGAGGAATTGGAAGTACACATGTTTATCAATGCAGAAATCTAATGTGAATTATATATATATATATATATATATATATATATATATAATTCACATCAGATTTCTACATTGATAAACACCAAACACATTGGTGTTTATCAATGTAGAAATCTGATGTGAATTATATATATATATATATATATATATATATATATATAATTCACATCAGATTTCTACATTGATAAACACTCCTCGCTTCGCTCGGAAGCACCAAACACATGTTTATCAATGTAGAAATCTGATGTGAATTATATATATATATATATATATATATATATATATATATATATATATATATATAATTTTTATTTTTTTATGCCTCGCTTCGTTCGGGCGCGCGCCTTGCGCCTCGGGCGATATAGACCCTTTGCACCTCAAGTGCGCCTTGCGCCTTTGACTACCTTAGGCACAAGATGCTAATCAATTACAAATCATGATGTCTACTAGCAGGCGACGGTACTATGGAACCCTATGTTACCTGGACTCGGGTACGGGTACATATCCAAGAGTCGGGTCCTTCAAACTCATAATTGAGGGACACACAGACTCGGCTAAAAAGGATCCAAATTTTGGGTATGGGTACGGGGATATGACTAAGGTTTCGTAAAAAGACAACCTGTAATTATAAATTACTAGTAAATTTTACTCAACTAGTTGAATAAGTCCCTAAGGGACCGTTCCTTCAGCTCCCCTACTACTTAATTACCAGTCTACCATATTAAAATAAACTATCTACACCATTACCACATTAAAATAAACTATCTACATCATTACCACATTAAAATAAACTATCTACTTCACTACCAGTCTTTCGATTGTCACCATGAAGGATCCGATTGTCACCATGGAGGATCGGATACGGATTCCATACCCATACCCATGTCCTAAAGGGTCGACACGGGTACTTCTCCTTAAGTGGAGAGTCCGGATAACATAGATGGAACCTATAGTGGTCAGTCCCTCGTACTTCAGGTTTCAATTGCAAAAGTTACACATAATACAGAAAGTAACACTAGTATTGCAAAAAGTACCAAGACACAAAAAGTTACACATGATACAAAAGTAACTTGTATTGCTTAATTGTACTGAATACTTCTTACCAGCTCATGGCACAATATGTAAATCAATTATAAAACATGATGTCTAATAGCAGGCGATGGTACTATGAAATTGACACCGTCATTTCATGTACAGGGATTTATTATTCATAAATCTATACTATCATGTATTTCTTGCCTAAACCAGATTGTTATCTTATTGTAGTATGATATTTAGTAGTACTCATTAGAATATAAAATATATGTACATCACAAGGAAGTTTTGGAAGAATATTTTGAAGGGAAACTCTGGGAGGAGGAGGAGGAGGAGGAGGAGGAGAGGGGGGGGGGGTGAATAGAGTGCAGCGGAATACAACCCCATTAAAAGCTAAGTCTAGTTACCAACTAAAATTATAGCAAGCAAATATTGAAAATAGACATAGTTAAGAAGTCACAAACGCAAAGACCGCGATGTATACTGATGTCCTTCATGGGAGACAATCCAGTCCCAGATACTCTTGTCCGGTATTAATCCACTATCGAAAAAATAGTGGTACACCACGAGCTTTGAAGTACTCGACAACTTCTTACAAACAAAAGGTTTGATCCGAAGAACTTGCCGACTTAAACGACCACAAGTTTTGATCTGAATAGCTTGCCGACTTCACACGACCAAAAGCTTTGATCCGAAAAGCTTGCCGACTTCACACGACCACAAGCTTTAATTCGAAGAGCTTGACGACCTCAACACTGGAAGTGGAAACAAAATTGGATTTTCAAAACTTTTACAACTCTTTAAAGACTTGTAATCGAGAACGCACTTGGCACTAGAAGGCTTAGAAGAATTTCTTGGTAATTGGAAGATTGTAAAGCTCAAGAGAGAAGAGATATAAAAGTGAATGAATTGATGTGAAATGAGTAGAACTCATGGGTATTTATAGGGTTTATTGGGGACCAAGTTTGGCCAGAGCTTGGTCCCATCATTCAAAAAATATGAATGTTTAGCCGCTGTTCTCGAGGGCTGTTCTCGAGGGTGAACGGATCAAATCAGGAAACCCTAAATACTGAGTCCCCAAGGCCCGAGTTCAGCCAGGAACCGCGTTCCGCCAGGAACCATGTTCGGTCTCCTTGGTTCCATAATAGTTTTCTGTTGGGTTCTGGTAGTTTGTGGAGTTAATATTTGGTTCTGGTTTGTGAACTAAAACTAAATTTTGGTCTCTTTGAGTAGATTTATGGGTTTGAGTCATCTAGAATATAGTGCGACTTCGTTTACATGAATTCTAGATTCAAAATAAAGATCAAAATACATAAATAAATATAAACGATTCGACGACCAAACATTGTTGCATTCTTGTCATGTGAGCATATAGCGATGTCTTTTGATGTAACAGTCTTCATTGTTGTGTTGTATTAAGTCATATCGAACCATGGTTTGGTCAAGTATCAAAATCGAGTCGACTGTGAACGGTTTGGGTCAACATATTACTTCTAATATTGATGAAATGTTTAACGGGAGATTAAACCCACGAGTAAAGAGGCTGAATTCTAGTAATCTGGTGGTCAATTAATCAAAATCAGAAGTGACCACGGAATCACAAGTAACTGCCGACAACTATGTACCATCCATTGACAAAGCACGAAAAAAAAAACGTTTTCAATGTAGGCTTTTCATGTCAATAGGATCCTCAGTTTTTTATAATAGTAGAATCCTGTAAAAACATCTTTAATAGAGTTTGAGAATTTATCTTTACATTTTCAGATAATTTTAAGTTCATATATTTTTGCTCCACCTGGAAAAAAGTTATGTCCACTCCTATGTGCTCCCAAGGTTTAGCTTGACTAGGATCAGACATAACTGGACTTTGGTTCTATGATAAAGGCCTATATGGCTGCAATAGATCTGAATCAAGCTTGGAATGTTCAAGTTTGGAACATTTATGAGCTGAAATATCAAACGGAGCTCAAACTTAAATTTATAGACACAAGCTCGAGCTCACAGTTCGAATGAAAAAATTGTGTTAAAGCTTGAGCTCAACCATATTAGTCGGAGGGTTGGCCTTGCTTATTCACAGGCTGATGTAGTGTGATTCGAGCTGAGTGTAGAGTATAATGACATCGAGGTAAAATTATTTTACATCTTTTCATTTACATATATCATATATTATCATGTCCTACTTCGTTCCTATTAAACCCCTAATAGTGAGCCTCATATATGTTGCAATGTCATTCAATTTGGCATTATTTGGTATGATAATAATGAAATTACTCAAATCCACATAAGGATCCATTTAAAAACTGATAATAAAATCCTCGCGAGTGATGACATCACTATAAGCTAATACTAAAGCTCCATTTTTTTTTACCAATAATATTAAACCTAGACTAATCAAGTCTTCATCTTTCTCTCATTTACCAATTCTCAGTTCAGTACTTCATTCCTACGAACATATCGTTAAACCCAAATCGATTCAGTACCATTTTCTATGCTAACAAATCAACAAGTAATTAGGGATCGAGAATTTTTTACTCTGTTCTGGTCGACGACGTCGACGATGACAACGAGCTTCCCGTAGTCCTTTCCATAGTTGACGAGCGCTACCCTCCCGATCTCCACGTACCTCTTGAACGGCTACGTCGATCATAGGAAACAAAGAAAAACCCCTAATTAGAACGGAAAATTGGAAAAAAATTAAGAGAGATCGATGTAATGGAGTTGAGGAGTGGGGATTTCTCACCATTGCTGAGAGGGGGAGAGAGAAAATTAGGGTTAGGGTTTCGTTCTCCTTCGAGAGCAGCTAGTTTATGGGAGAGGCGAACGAGTGTGTTTTATAGGTATTGTTCTACCGTCCGATCTAGGGCTTAGGTTGATCTTGACGGAAATATCGAAATTGCCACTGACATGGGGATGGATCGTCATGGGCCTCTTGGGTGTGAAATCAGAAATGGCCGATTAAGTCTGGGTTTGTAATTTCATTCTCATGTGCTTATGCTGCTTTTTTTTATCAACCCCAAGGTTTCTTTTAAAAAAAATAAAAAAAATTAAGATTCCATTTGATTCATTACAATGTAATCGTAATCGTAATCGTAATCGTAATCGTAATTGTAATCAAATAAAAATACATTACATTGTACCAAACGAATAATAAGTTTAATCAACCCCAAAGATGTTTTGTAGCAAGGGTTGAATGAAAAAAAAAAAAAATGGTCACTCACTTTTTGAACAATTTTTAAAAACACTTGAGAGGTTGTCTTCAAAAGTTGTATTCATTGTAAAGTAATTGTAATCGTAATGAAATTGTGTATGTAATGTAATATAATTTCAATTTTATTATCATGTTTGGTTCATTGGAATGTAGAGATTCTCATACAATTTTTTTTCTTTCTCGTAACAATTAATATTGGACCCTACATCATTAAATTGATTATTTTATTTTATTTGACACGAAGGATAGAAACGAAAAACCATTGAAGAATATTTTTTGTATACAATTTCTATATTGAAACTCAATTTAGAAATCTCCATTGGAGATTATCTAATCTTCACTTCTTTAAAGTACATCAGATTTTTTTTCTTCCTTTATTTTGTGATAACACATATGTAAAATATCGATTTTCGAATTTTACGCATGGTCCTACTTTGCCGTATACTCGAATATACGAAAATTTAAAAAACTTTTTATTCAACAACTGAAAAGTACAACTGGAAATGGAAGAACTGAAATAAAGAACTGAATTCAAATTAACAAAACTCCAAAACGATAAAACTAAAAAAAACTGGAAACAACTAGCTAGGCGGGCGGCTCATCGGCATCGGGTTCTGCGTCCTCCAAGGGGGACTCTGGCAAAACCACAGGATACAATACCGGGTCATAGTGGCTATTGTACAATAGCTCAGCATCCTCAATGTCACCTAAAATGTGGGTCTCCAGTCAGGAGGGAGCAAGTACGAATATGTATCTCACATTTCAAATAATAATGGAAAAGTGCAGATTAAACAGTTGAAACAATATTTTCCAGCAATTTAACAATTTAAAACAATGTGATTTGAATGTGTAATCGTCTATGACCGGCTTGCGTTGTACAATAGCGTCCTAGCGACGCGATACGGCTTATCCCCGTGTGTAAGAGGAGTAAGCTCGCACAATCACGCAATATGGAGGGTATTGGTCATAAACGTTACACTATTTCCCCAATTCCCACAATCAATATCAATCAATATTTGAACCCTAGGAGAGGGTTCCGTGTAGCAATGTGGTTTAAACATGCAACTTGACAATTACTAAATAAAATGCAAGAAAACATAACCGTAACTTGCCTCTGTTAATTGACTGGATCGGGAATGTCGGTACCGAAGAGGAAGTCAAGTACGTCTCTGAGATCCTACAGTTGAGAACCTTGACTCAGAACCATAATGAAACCATTCTAGGTGTGCTAGTTACAATCTCTAGAAGCAGACCCTAGTCAGATTTTAAGTTATTTAGTTAATCTACCGAAAAATTGTCTAGCGTCGCAATCTACGTTCGTTATCATTTTAATTGAATAAGTCGGTTACTGATTAATTGGAAAAAATAGCAATTATCGGTTAATTTGGCAAAACTTTGCATTTTAAATATATATATATATATAACTAGGCTTTTTCTTTTAAATGAGAAAACATGTGAATTGCTAAATTACTAGATTATTTATTATGAGAAAACTTATTAATTTTCTTTATAAAATATATATCCATTTTATATTCTATGCGTTTAACGGCGAAAACAACATTCCAGAAAATTTAGAAAAAGCAACGCTACACAATACAGGGTCACAGAGAAATAAAGGAAAAACTGGGCTTATGCCATTTACAAATTATTTTACATAAATTAATTAATTCATAAGGCGAGCTCTGAGTGCCGCGAACGGTCCAAACAGTATGTCGAGGTCCTGTACCATAAATACTAAAAGCAGTACCAGTTCTAAAATAAATTATAATTAGATAAAAATTAAAGAGTCTCAGACTTGGTCGTGCAATCTCATGTTGCTGGCTAACGCCTCAACGTACAGGTGACCCTGTATCGTTTGCGTTTCGCCGAGGCTCATTCGACCGATATGGTCGTCGCCTAACTGGTGATACGAAATCCATAAAATCCAAAAATCAACAAAATCCAATCTATAAATCATTTTGCAAAGACCGGTTTTCTTTGAAAAATAGGTTTTATTCAAATTTCTAATTTTATAAGAAAATCTCTTTTAAAAACATTTCTTGAAAATTTGGGCAGCATCTCCTCTGTAATTGGGACAACCCAATCCTGGGAGGATGCCAACCACAACACAATTTAAATATCCCAAACCAGGGATCACACATTTCCAACTCAAAATGAATATCCAACCCAAACCAACCACAACACAAATATAACCAAAATAGAAAATATGCCGCGACGTAACCGATACTCTACGTATCACCCAAAAGCAACCATATTCAAAATACCGAATCCCGGAACAGGATCGGGACCGCGTCATCATAGACTATCTACGGGAGGGACACGGGGCACGAAATTATACCTCAATTGCTCGGCTAGAGCTCTCAGATGAAAATGTTAGAAGAAAGAAATCCGCGGACAACGAAAAAAGTGCCGAAAAGCGCACAGGAGGTGCGGACAGCGGGCCGGGCCGCAAGGAACGCGCTGGACAGCGCCCGAACAGCGGACAGTGCTGGCTGGACGGGCACGGAGTCGCCGGGGTGCTGGGGTCCAGCGCACGGGAGGTGGCACGCGGCTAGGGCACGGCAGAAGTGCTGGCCGGACGGGGTCTGGCCGGCGCAGGGATGCTGGACGGGCGCGGGAGACGACCGGCGGGAGGCGCGGGGCTGCTGGGGTCGAGGACGGGCTGGGCGTCGGCCGGATCTGGCCGCCGGGAGTCGCCGGGGATGGCGCGGGTTGGCCTCGGGGACGCACGCGGGCGGGAGTCTGGCCGGAGGAGGTCGCGGGAGGCCGCTGGGGTCGGCCGGAGTTGGCCGGGGGCGAGCGCCGGTGTAATGCCTGTGGTTCGTATTACGTATCTTGGTATACGTGTACGTATTCTTGACTCGTATTACGTATTTTTCTGCATGATTATTTTGGCATGTCATTGGTTGTGGCTTAGCTTGGTTCGGCTTAGCTTGGTTTGGTTTGCTTTTGGGTTCATCATGAACCAAAAGAAAACCCCTACCTACCACCACCACTACCCTTTATTAACCCATTCCCCTTTCTCTCTCTTCATTTATTCTTCTTCTTCCCTATCATAACTTCTTCAACCACCAGGAGAAAGAGAGAGAGAGCTTAGGCAAGTGCAAACTTGCTTCATGATGGATCTCAAGTTTTATTGTTCCATTCTCTTCCTTACTTGATTCTAAGCCTCTTTAGAACTTGACATTTTTGGATTTGATGGATGGATTCTTGTAGATCTAAGTTTGTAAACTTTTCGGTTTTTTTTTGGTTTTGATCTTTAAAACTTGGTTATTTTCGAAAACTAGTATTTCTATGTTGTAGAGAATTCAATTTCATGCAGTTTTGGCTTTTGTTTCACTTGATTTCGGCTTCGGATGAGGAAGTTATGGCCAAAATAATTTCTGGTCATTTCTAGGTTCATCTGCAGCATAATCAGCATGTCGCAGAAGGCGCATGTCGCAGAAGGCGCATGTTGCAATGAAGCGCATGTCGCGGTAGCCGCATATCATGTCGCAGAAGACGCATGTCGCAGAAGGCGCATGTTGCAATGAAGCGCATGTCGCGGTAGCCGCATATCATGTCGCAGAAGGCGCATGTCGCAGAAGGCGCATGTTGCAATGAAGCGCATGTCGCGGTAGCCGCATATCATGTCGCAGAAGGCGCATGTCGCAGAAGGCGCATGTTGCAATGAAGCGCCTGTCGCGGTAGCCGCATATCATGTCGCAGAAGGCGCATGTCGCAGAAGGCGCATGTTGCAATGAAGCGCATGTCGCGGTAGCCGCATATCATGTCGCAGAAGGCGCATGTCGTAGAAGGCGCATGTTGCAATGAAGCGCATGGTGCGGTAGCCGCATATCATGTCGCAGAAGGCGCATGTTGCAATGAAGCGCATGTCGCGGTAGCCGCATATCATGTCGCAGAAGGCGCATGTCGCAGAAGGCGCATGTTGCAATGAAGCGCATGTCGCGGTAGCCGCATATCATGTCGCAGAAGGCGCATGTCGCAGTAGGCGCATGTTGTAATGAGGCGCATGTCGCGGTAGGCACATATCATGTCGCAGTTGAGCCACATGAGGCGCATGTCGCGGTAGGCGCATATCATGTCGCGCATGAGCCGCATTAGGCGCATGTCGCAGTAGGCGCATATGGTGTCGCAGTTGCATGCATGTCGCAGAATAGGCCGCATAATGCATATTTTGACTATTACTAACTGTCATATGTCCTAATTGATTGAATTATTGCTCGAATTTCTCCCAACTCCCAACATGAAAGTTGTAGATCTTTTCCTTGGCTTCAAGAATAGGTCACTAATTATTGTATGCAAGTTCTCTCACTCATGATAATATAAGAATAGAACACGATAGTGGCCCGCTGTGGTGCACTCTTGACAAGTAAACTGGCATGATATGTCTCGACATGCTGTTATGACAGCTAGCCTGACATGACAAGTGTGAATAACCTGGACACCGTGGGCGATTGCGTTTGTACAAATAAACTGGTACTGTCTTACATCATGTCTAGGATGGGAATCCCTGAGTACCACGGTCAGGGTTACCTACTGAAATTGACTAAGGCTAATTAACTAAGAACGATTCAGTAGTCATGAAGAGATTCCCAGCTACAGGCAATCCCGTTATCTGGGCGCATTAAGTGGACTTGTAGCCTACCGACGAGTAGGGCACATTTCCAGCACACAGTCATGTGGTGCACCCTTCATAAACGGACATTCGACCCGGATAACCGGATGGTCTGCAGGGCTTGTGGCTGTTGGGATAATCTCATTGCATCTTGCTAGTAACTAGGCCTGTGATAACCCTAGTTAGTTAAAAGTATCAAGCCGTACTCTTGATTGGCCGTGATTGATTGGATGTAGTTTATTCCATCTTAGTCTTATCCTGATCCTGTACAAGATTGTATCAGGACATGATTTCTTGTATCGATAAATGATGGGATACCAAGTTCTGTTCAGATGAAGGGTTACAATCCCGGTCCTTGTTTGGTTTAAGGGTTGTAACTTGGCTATCTGAATAGTTCCATGGTTATCTTATCATATATCGTCCTGCTTATTGTGCCCGCCTTAACAATAAAGATCAGGGGTCCAGTTCTGTTCAGGCGAAGGGTTACAATTCCGGTCCTTGTTTGGTTTAAGGGTTGTAACCTGGCTCCCGGAGCAGTTCTGTGTCCTCTCTTCGTTTATTGTCTTATTGTAACCCCTTGTCATGCTCGTCATGTTTTACCTTTACTTCAATACCATGATTATTTATACTGGCCTTAACAATAAAGATCAGGGGTCCAGTTCTGTTCAGGCGAAGGGTTACAACCCCGATCCTTGTTTGGTTTAAGGGTTGTAACCTGGCTTCCGGAGCAGTTCTGCGTCCTTTCTTCGTTTATTGTCTTGTTACCTTATCAATAGTAATTGAGGCGGGTTTCTATTCAGGCGAAGGATTGCAACCCCGGTCCTTGTTTGGTTTAAGGGTTGCAGTCTGGCCACTTGAATGGTTTCTCCGTACTCAATATATTATTGATTATCTCAGTTATTATCAGTATCTTTTAATTACCTTAACTATTTATTTGTGATATGCTGGTTTTAGTTCCTAAGTGAAGCCTCCTTTGTGGCACTTGCTCTTTCTGGGGTCTGACCCAGCTGGTTTTGTGTGGCCAGATATCGGAGCAGCAACAGAGGATCCACCTGTCTTCCAGCCCGATGGTGACCACCAGGCGTAACCAGGGCAACGAGTGGGTTTCTTTTGTCCTTCCACTCTATTTGTAAAATTATTCTTTTGAGGCGTTTAGCCGGCGAGCACTTGTTAGCTCGTATTGCACCTTTATTTACTGTCTGCCTATGGGCTGTAACATGATTGCCAAATCCTAGGGTTGATCATGTATGACTGAACTCTTGCTAGTCCTGACATTTTGTACGACTAGCTTCATGATCATCCAATATGTAATGTATGGGACGCCTTGCTATTATATATTTGGTGCTCTGACATCTTGTAACTACTATTACTTGCTTGTGATTGAGACAATAGGCTTGTTCATGACCATAGAAGACTGTTGGCTTGTAGTTAAACCCTCATGTATCTAGACAGCCGTGACCGTATAGCGAGGTGGGTTGCACTTCAATATACGTAGCTGGCTATGTACGCCCCCGCTCTCCAGTATTCTGGTTCTGGGGCGTGACAGCCGGCGCGGGCGGAGCTCGACGGAGGCGGGCGCGGGGCTTGGGTCGGGGGTTCTGGCCTCGGGGCGGAGGAGCCGAGTGGTCGGGCTCGGGGCCGAGCTTGGGGAAAGGTGGGTGATAGTGAGAGGGAGAAAGTTGGGAAGTGCTGGTGGTTTTTTTTCTTTGTGTTTATGCGAGGAGAGTTAGGGAGGGATGATGAGTGGTGGTGCTTTAATATGGAGGGAGTGGAGAGAAAATGTGGAGAGGAGAAAAATGCTGCGGAGTAGGAGTAGAAGCTGAGTCGTGGGGGCTGGATCGTGGGGTGTTTTAGGAATAGGTCGGGGGAATTTTAGGAATAGGTTTTAGTTAGAATTATATATTTATATATATATATATAATAATAATAAGAATTTAAAAAGAATAAGGATGGGTTCGGAACTGAGTCGGGCTTCGGAAAATCGGGTTCGAACTCGGAGTCGGACTCCGGACACGGGATCGAGGACAGGGCCACAATCAAAATCCAATGATTAATTTTAAAAATAATAATAATAATAATAATAATAATAATAATAATAATAATAATAATAATAATAATAATAATAATAATAATAATAATATAACTCTAACTGGAAATCCAGGACTATGCTGACAAAACAAAATCGGACAAATATCCCAAAAATACAATAATTCCAATTTATCCCAAAATTTCAGAAAATCAGGTTGCGGGTTTTACAACCTTCCCTCCTTATAAAATTTCGTCCTCGAAATTAAAGATAAGGGCCGGGGTACAAACAAAATCACTTAACCTTGATCAAAAATGGAATTTAAATCATCAGGCACGATCGGATTCTAGGCATGATCGCTAGGTACAATGATAAAATATCAGCACGATCAGATTTATCTAGATATGATCTGAGATAGGGTTGGAATGTTGTTGTGATCAAAATTATTTTAGGCACGAGAAAAATCTAGGTACAATTATGGTCAAAAAATAGGAAAAAATGAGGTCTCGTGAAACAGAAAAAGGCAAGAAAGAAACGAACGTCAACAGTTTATTGAGAATGCAAAAATGTTGAAATCTTCTGAGTTAAGGGACTAAAAATTTCAGATCAAATTGGAATGGGATATAAGGGTTTATGACTAAGGAGAACCCAACAAGTTGTATGATGGGAGGATAGCGAGGATGATTAGAATAATATATCTATGATTAGAATGTAATCGGATAAGATAGTTCCATTGAGGACCAAGTGATAATCAAAGGGGAATAGAAAGAATATCGTTTCAGTATTTCAAGGATCAAAGATAGGATATGCGGGAAAAATAACTTACAAAATAACAATCTTATTAATACCCCATGCAAAAATCCAATTTCTAACTTGCTAAACTAATTGAACTCTAAGTATCTACAGAAAATTAAGGCAGCTGCCAAGGTATTAGAACTACTCTATTTGGAATCATAAATCACCTAAATCAAATTTTCTTCCGTCGTTGTATGTAACTCGTATGCCAAATGTATTTCAATTTCAAGTATGGCTCTCGATCAAAATATTTACAGACATCAACTTCCAATTGCCAGTCATTCTTCCAAAACTGACTACATCAAAATTACAATCTTTCCTTACCATAGTAAATCCTTAGAAAATTCTTTAAGTTGATCCATGACCTATATTCGAGAATTTTTAATTCTTGAAATCAATTGACAGAATTACAATCATTAATCAATTTTAATCTTTAACTATGCACCTATCAATCGTTCTCATCCAAATGCATTAGCAAAATACCACAGAATCCCAATCGTTCTTACCATAACCAATATGAGCCTTCAATGTTTGGTAGAAATTGCAAATTCAACTGCCCCTTTCCAAAGTTGTATGCCAATGGTCTTATCTCAATTCCTCTGTGCTTATTCCTTCTCTAGAACCTATCATTCCATTGCTCGTGTTATTCCTTCCATGGCTATATCTGTCCCTTCTAGGTATAGTAGTCATCTAATCATAAAAGTTGATCCTCGTCAAGTGTTCCTTTACTTGATCATTATATTCACATGTTTTATATATATATATATATAATCCAAATTCACTTCCTCCATGGGAGAATATTACCAAATCCTATACTTTCCTCGCTAACTCTACCTATGTCTTCCTTTATCTTCAATAACTCTTCCTTTAAGCATAAAACTCAAAATCTTCAAATACCATCATTTTTGAATGAGGTTTAGACACTAGCGAACACTACTAACGATTCTATTCCAAATAAGTCACAAGCTAGATATACCACTCCCTCAAGGCTAGCTTACTCAAGGTATTCTTCTACCTTCTCTACCCTTTAGCTATCTAATCTCATTAGAAGAATACCGATCCTCTAAGGATGCTCTTACCAGAATAATATAATAAGGTTGGTAGATAACTATCTAGGTTTTTCCTGCATATAACTATCAATCTGCTTTATATATAGCAGCAAAATATATAACTATCCACAAAATATATGCAACATACTAAAATTAAACCTTGGAAGGAATTAAGGCAATACAGATTAATATGGTCCTAATAAGTTCTAGAAAAATCAAGTAAAATTTTATAGGAAATCTATTCCTTCAAGCTTGTGATAAGAGATTTATGAAAATAGAGGCAACCGGTAGAAATGCAAATCCTCTAATCGACAAAAGTCAAAAAAATTTGATGGTACTAAAATGTTGGAAAACAGTCCTAGAAAATCAAGTGGAATTTCCATTTGAATCCTATAGAAATAATTTTTGAAAACTTAAACTAGTCGCTAAGATTCCAAATAATACAAAATTTAAACGAATCAAGACAATTCTTGTAAAGTTATCAATGGTGATAAGAGACCAAACATGATATTTTTATAACAAGGATATAGTCTCAATAGTACCCAGAACCATACATATCCGAAGTCATTTTGCCTCTAATTCATGCCTCGCCAGAGTGCACCTGACTGCAGTAAATTTTGGCTCCATAACTTGAATAATGATAGGTTACCGAGTGGTCTATCAACTTTATCCATTTCTGGCTGAACAACAAAGAAGACAAATTTGATGCATTTAGGACGTAGTCTCAATAATATCCAAAAACCTATCAACACCTGAATCACTTAAACTTAGAGTCTATGTCCCGCTAGTGCACAACTGGCCGCAGTATACTCGCAGTTTCTATAATTCAAATAGATGGTTGCGACGCATATGTGCGAAGCCATATTAGGTCACTGAATATTTTCTTAACTTTGTCCATAGAAATTTCAAAGGGATAATTCAACAATTCAAAAAGTTTTCCATTGACTAAAGAAAATTCAATATTAGGATGGAATCAATTCTCTGACCGTTCGTGCTTCATGATACTCAAGCATTGAGTTTAAAAGCTTTCTAGGCCTTGAATTGATCAAGAAGTTGCATAGGGAGAGTAAGGTTTCGAGTTGAGTGGAGGAAATCAACAAATGAAATTATTCTTGGTCTTAGAATAACTTAGGAAATATCAATCAATATTGGAATTATTTTTTGGAAAATAATTCCCTTGGAAGATTCGTGAACAAGCTAAGTTGAACCAATTCTTTTGGTAATAATTAACCTTGGGGCTTTATGGTTCCAGAAGAATTTGGTTCGGAATTGGTCCCAAGAAAGTCAATTGAAAATAATGTCAAGACAAATGGTTGGATTCACTAGTCGTAAAAATACTCTAGATAGATAAAAGTTTACCAAGTTTGTTAAAGGAGAATTTGAAACTCTAAATAGTGAAATAGATCTAGATTCTAAATAAAGATAGAGAAGTATGATTTGATCAACTAATTGAAAATTTTGAAATAGGTTTGTTGAAGAAGGAGATTGGGAAGAATCTAATCCTAATCCATAAATAACAAAAGAGTATAGATGCTAAGGAATGCTGGAGTATGATAAGGATATGGAGAAAAATAACCTCAGAAAGCCAAGGGACACTAAAAGATATTAAAAAAAAATCTAGAAAAGTAGATAGTAAAATAGACCACCATACAATCGACCTATGCTGGATAAGGTTTAGGATGCAAAACATAAGCAAGGTAGTCTACCAATCTATAACAAACAAAAATATTTATTTATAATATATTTCGGTCCTATGTTGTGACAAATTAATGTTCTAGTGTTCTAATTGTTTCTAGATATGTTCTCCTAAGTTGTTGATCGACCTGTATGGGCCACCACTAAAAATATGTCACGATCCGATCCCAAATTATTGGGTCGAACCGGATCATGCCCAGCCTGCACCGTTGTGAGACGGCGGCAGTAAGCTGTTCTATATGCAGGTATTCACAACAACATCTATACATTTGTTATAACTCGAATATACGAAAAGTTAAAAAACTTTTTATTCAACAACTGAAAAGTATAACTGGAAATGGAAGAACTGAAATAAAGAACTGAATTCAAATTAACAAAACTCCAAAACGATAAAACTAAAAAAAATGGAAACAACTAGCTAGGCGGGCGGCTCATCGGCCTCGGGTTCTGCGTCCTCCAAGGGGAACTCTGGCAACACCACATGATACAATACCGGGTCATAGTGGCTATTGTACAATAGCTCAGCATCCTCAATGTCACCAAAAAATTGGGTCTCCAGTTAGGAGGGAGCAAGTACGAATATGTATCTCATATTTCAAATAATAATAGAAAAGTGCAGGTTAAACAGTTGAAACAATATTTTCCAGCAATTTAACAATTTAAAACAATGTGATTTGAATGTGTAATCGTCTATGACCGGCTTGGGTTGTACAATAGCGTCCTAGCGACGCGATACGGCTTATCCCCGTGTGTAAGAGGGGTAAGCTCGTACAATCATGCAATATGGGGGGTATTGGTCATAAACGTTACGCTATTTCCCCAATTCCCACAATCAATATCAATCAATATTTGAACCCTAGGAGAGGGTTCCGTGTAACAATGTGGTTTAAACATGCAACTTGACAATTACTAAATAAAATGCAAGAAAACATAACCGTAACTTGCCTCTGTTAATTGACTGGATCGGAAATGTCGGTACCGAGGAGGAAGTCAAGTACGTCTCTGAGATCCTACAGTTGAGAACCTTGACTCAGAACCATAATGAAACCATTCTAGGTGTGCTAGTTACAATCTCTAGAAGCAGACCCTAGTCAGATTTTAAGTTATTTAGTTAATCTACCGGAAAATTGTCTAGCGTCGCAATCTACGTTCGTTATCATTTTAATTGAATAAGTCGGTTACTGATTAATTGAAAAAAATAGCAATTACCAGTTAATTTGGCAAAACTTTGCATTTTAAATATATATATATATAACTAGGCTTTTTCTTTTAAATGAGAAAACATGTGAATTGCTAAATTACTAGATTATTTATTATGAGAAAACTTATTAATTTTTTTTATAAAATATATATCCATTTTATATTCTACGCGTTTAACGGCGAAAACAACATTCCAGAAAATTTAGAAAAAGCTACACTACACAATACAGGGTCATAGAGAAATAAAGGAAAAACTGGGCTTATGCCCTTTACAAATTATTTTACATAAATTAATTAATTCATAAGACGAGCTCTGAGTGCCGCGAACGGTCCAAATAGTAGGCCGAGGCCCTGAATACTAAAAGCAGTACCAGTTCTAAAATAAATTATAATTAAATAAAAATTAAATAGTCTCAGACTTGGTCGTGCAATCTCATGTTGCTGGCTAACGCCTCAACGTACAGGTGACCCTGTATCGTTTGCGTTTCGCCGAGGCTCATTCGACCGATATGGTCGTCGCCTAACTGGTGATACGAAATCCATAAAATCCAAAAACCAACAAAATCCAATCTAGAAATCATTTTGCAATGACCGATTTTCTTTGAAAAATAGATTTTATTCAAATTTCTAATTTTATAAGGAAATCCCTTTTAAAAATATTTCCTGAAAATTTGGACAGCATCTCCTCTGTAATTGGGACAACCCAATCCTGGGAGGATGCCAACCACAACACAATTTAAATATCCCAAAGCAGGGATCACACATTTCCAACTCAAAATGAATATCCAACCCAAACCAACCACAACACAAATATAACCAAAATAGAAAATACGCCGCGACGTAACCGATACTCTACGTATCACCCAAAAGCAACCATATTCAAAATACCGAATCCCGGAACGGGATCGGGACCGCGTCATCATAGACTATCTACGGGAGGGACACGGGGCACGAAATTATACCTCAATTGCTCGGCTAGAGCTCTCAGATTAAAAATGTTAGAAGAAAGAAATCCGCGGACAACGGAAAAAGTGCCGGAAAGCGCACAGGAGGTGCGGACAGCGGGCCGGGCCGCAAGGAACGCGCTGGACAGCGCCCGAACAGCGGACAGTACTGGCTGGACGGGCACGGAGTCGCCGGGGTGCTGGGGTCCGGCGCACGGGAGGTGGCATGCGGCTAGGGCACGACGGAAGTGCTGGCCGGACGGGGTCTGGCCGGCGCAGGGATGTTGGACGGACGCGGGAGGCGACCGACGGGAGGCGCGGGGCTGCTGGGGTCGAGGACGGGCTGGGCGCCGGCCGGATCTGGCCGTCGGGAGTCGCCGGGGATGGCGCGGGTTGGCCTCGGGGACGCGCGCGGGCGGGAGTCTGGCCGAAGGAGGTCGCGGGAGGCCGCTGGGGTCGGCCGGAGTTGGCCGGGGGCGAGCGCCGGCGCGGGCGGAGCTCGACGTAGGCGGGCGCGGGGCTTGGGTCGGGGGTTCTGGCCTCGGGGCGGAGGAGCCGAGCGGTCGGGCTCGGGGCCTATATATATATATATATATATATATATATATATATATATATATATATATATATATATATATATATATATATATATAATCAGAATTTAGAAAGAAGGAATAAGGATGGGTTCGGAACTGAGTCGGGCTTCGGAAAATCGGGTTCGAACTCGGAGTCAGACTCCGGACACGGGATCGGGTCAGGACCACAATCAAAATCCAATAATTAATTTTAAATAATAATAATAATAATAATAATAATAATAACACTAAAACTCTAACTGGGAATTCAGGACTGCTGACAAAACAAAATTGGACAAATATCCAAAAAATGCAATAATTTTAATTTATCCAAAAATTTCAGAAAATCAGATTGCGGGTTTTATAAAAACATACACACACGATCCCTGGTGCAACCAACCAAATCCATCCAGTAAGACAAAAAAAAAGGCCAAATGTTTCATTGGAGTCCTCGTTGGCTTCGGATATTAACGAATCAGAATGTGTTTGGTAGTGATATCCCTATCACATATTCTATTTTTTTTTTTTCTTATGTAAGACGATGTCCAACCAAAGTTGTCAAAAGACAATTGGAATTTTATTAGAATTTCTTAGTGTCATTTTTTCAATCTAAATGTGCCATACACGTAAAAATATATTTATAACAAAAGTTAGCAGGATGTTGATATCATATAGTTATAAAAAAATTAATTTTTGGTGAAGAAGTTATATTGTATAGAACAGAACTAGTTATGTATATTTGCACGTAAGGGATGGGGGTGTCCAAAAATAAAATAGACGACGGTGTGTCTGGCACCCAACTTGTATTTTATTTGGACACCAGTTACACTGACGTCAGGGTTTTTTTTTTTTTTTTTTTTAATAACTCAGACTTCCCTTTGAAACAGTTGAGCTGATTTTAAAGTACATGTTCCTCTTTGAAACAATAAAAATATATTATTTAACTTCTTTTGCAGAGAGAGGAAATGAACTCGACTCAATGATCCCTTCCCTCCAACTCCAATCTACCATACATTCATGGCACACTCTCCTCCACCACCACCACCACCACCGACGATCGGAAGCCCCCCTCCCCTATCCTCAGCAAACCACCAGTTCATCGACGAGATCAGAACAGCTTTTCCATCCATCATGATCAGAGAATCTCTGGTTGGCTCTCCAAGAAGAAGAAGAAGAATAGTAGTTATAGAAAGCTCGATAAGCATAATATTGTTGCTACTACCAAGTGCTCGCTTGTTCTTGATAAAAAAATTGTTAAAAAAACATTAGTCTGCGGCAGTCACACTGGCGCCTAATTTTTTTTTGGATTATTCAGTTTTAGGATCTCACACACACACACACACACACATATATATATATATATATATTAGGATTTGAGTCCGATGTTAGGATTTGAATTTCGAAATCACTGTTCGTTAGCCTACGGGAACAGTGATTTCGAGACCCAAACTCTACTATTGCTCAATTTCGAGACCCAAAATCTAATATCCATGTATATGTGAGACCCTAAGACTAAATGTCTTTTTTTTGGGCCAGTTGAACTGGTGCCCGCTTCATCCCCTACATGTAAATATGCAGAACTTGTCTTATTGTAGGCAATTCAAGATAACTTCTTTAAATTTTCTGAATAGTTACGGGACCTACAACTAAATTCGAGACTGAGAGGCGTCATTCCGAAATACCAGTAAGGTAAGGGGTTATATGTTAAATACGACGTCCACACAAAATTTGAAGGTCCGCGCTCTCGTATTTAATACCCGAATTTAGCATTTTCCGATTTATACGAACAAGAACCAGATAGATTTTCACATAATCTCTCTCTCCTCCCCTCCCATTTCAATCCCCAAATTACCGAACCCTAACCCTAAATAAATCCCAAATCGAAGGAAGAGGAGCTCGATCTCGCCAAAAGGTTCGATGAGAGAGATCCCGATCGCCATTTTTTTTTGGGTACTTTTTGGTTAGATTTGAATAATTTGGGGATTTCTTTTTTTGGCAGGGTTGGGGAGGGGAATTTTGGGGATCGGCGATGATGAACTGCTGTGGCGCGAACACCGAGGTCGGGTGGGATCCCGACGCGTTCTACGCGGTCCGGCCGGAGTGCGCCGGCGACGTCCCCAAGACTCATTTCAGGCCCAGAGTCAGTTTCATGAGCCTATTTTTGTTCCTTAAGATTTCGCGTTTTTTTTCTTCTTTTTCTTGAGGAATTTGTTTATTTCGAGCAATGCCAAGAATGGTGCTGCATTAGATAAGAGCGAAGCAAATTGTATTGCACGGACACGACACGATACTGACACTGTCACGATGATGCCGACACGGCACACATTGTGGCATGTCCTTTGCGTATTTTGAAGTGTCTGTGTTTTGTTCGATATGTGTCTGACACTATGGCGGACACCGCACTGATCGTGTCTTCCTAGGATTCCTGTGATTTCTTAACGGTTTGCACAAAGAATAAAATTGAGAATAATACGTGATAGGTGGGGTAAATTCTGTTCTTGACCATTAGGAAGTAAGAAATAATCGTGAAATAAACCTTTGGTTCATGCAAGTTGTCTAGTGGTGGAAGAAATAAGAGACAAAGATTGGAAATTGGAAGTTCTTTGTGACCATTTGATAATGATGAATCTTGTGGCATGCATCGGAAAGATCTGTTATCATGAAAGATTTTATTAAATTCGAGTATGTGGCTTGTCGGGAAATATTATTTACTTATTTGGGTAGCTATCACACTGTCCTAGTTTAATCAAGTTCCTTCAGCGTGTTGCTTCCTAAGAAGCACAACTGCACATACACCAAAATTCATGCCATATCCGTGTCGTGTCGGACACATGTATCGACGCGCACAGGCATTCCAAAATACTATAGGACACCAAAATAGGTGCCGAATCCGTGTCGTCGTGTTTGAAACCTGTCGAATCCGTGTTGCGCAACATAGGTTGCTTCCAATGCATACTGACGACTGTGACCCCTTATATAGAGAACTAGGAAGACGAGCAAGAATATAAGATTATGGATTGATTCTTTTGTTGGACCTATACAAGACTTTAATGATTTTTAGAAATATGCAGAGTTGGTGAATTCGACCGTTTCCTATGTTCTAATGCGCAACTTATTCAAATGTTTCTGTCGTGTATATATATATATATATATATATATATATATATATATATATATATTGAAAGAAGGTAATTGTGGCGAACGCTCCCACCGGGAATCGATCTCCTGACCACTCGGGCCACATGCCTCACCACTACCACTTGGCTAGAGGATCATTGGCTATATATATGTGTGTGTGTGTATGTGTGTGTGTGTGTTTGTGTGTGTGTGTGTGTGGTAGAAGGTAATTTTTTCCATGATCGCTCCCACTAGGAATCGAATCATCGACCACTCGGGTCTTATGCCTCCACACTTGCGCACGCACTCGCATCCCAAAAAGCGGGTGCGGGTCGTGACAAGTTTTTTTGGTGGCTAGTGTGGAGGCATAAGACCCGAGTGGTCGATGATTCTATTCCTAGTGGGAGCGATCATGGAAAAAATTACCTTCTTCCACACACACACACACATTATATATATATATATATATATATATATATATATATATATATATATATATACTGACATTGTCACGATGATGCCGACACGGCACAGATTGTGGCTTGTCCTTGCGTATATTTGAGTGTCTGTGTTTTGTTCGATATTTGTCTGACACGACGACGGACACTGCACTGATCTGGCTTCCTAGGATTCCTGTGGTTTCTTAAAGGTTTGCACAAATAGTAAATTTGAGAAGAATACTGTGTTACAGTGTTAGGTGGGGTAAATTCTTTTCTTGGCCATGAGGAAGTAAGAAATAATATTGAAATAAACCTTTGGTTCGTGCAAGCTGTCTAGTGGTGGAAGAAATAAGAAACAAAATTTGGAAATTGGAAGTTCTTTGTGACCATTTTATACTCATGAATCTTTTGGCATGCATAGGAAAGATAGTTATCACGAAAGATTTTATTAAGTTCGAGTTTGCGGCTTGACGGGAAGTATTATTAATTTTTTTGGGTAGCTATCACACTGTCCTAGTTTAATCAAGTTCCTTCAGCGCGTTGCTCCCTAAGAAGCACTGCTGCGCAAACTCCAAAATTCATGCTGTATCCGTGTCATGTCGGACACATGTATCGACACGGACTAACACTCCAAAATACTCTAGGACACCAATATAGGTTCCGAATCTGTGTCCTCGTGTCTGAAACGTGTCGAATCCATGTCGCGCAACATAGGTCGCTTCCAGTGCATACTGACGACTGTGATCCCTTATGTAGAGTACTAGGAAGAACGAGATTATAAGATTATGGATACTGATTCTTTTGTTGGACCTATACAGCACTTTAATGATTTTTAGAAATATGCGGAATTGGTGAATTCAATCATTTCCTACTTTCTAATGCGCAACTTATTTAAATGTTTCTATGTCGTATGTACTGTTCCACTTCAATTTTTTTTATTATCTGTTATTGTTCTTAGTTAAATACTTAGGGGGCGTTTGGTTCAAGTTTTTGTGGCTTGGGAATGGGTTTTGAATTCCTTACCCATGTTTGGTATGTTTAGGATTGGGAATGAGGAGGGAATAGGAGAGGCTTAGGTGGGAAAGCTATTCCCATTGACTTGGGAAAGCTATTCCCAAGCCCCCCCTTGGGAATAGATTTGCTTTCTTAGGAATAATGTTTGGCTATTTTGTTTGGACGGTTATACCCTCTCTTTATTTTCAAATTTTCAACTTCTATCCCAAACATGTGAATCATCATGAAATTAATGAAAGGGTATTAAAGGAAAACTAAATAAATTAATATTTATATCCCTTTGTAAACAACTAAATAAATTAATATTTATATCCCTTTGTAAACCAAACATGGAGATGGAAATTTTTAAAATTTTGAACTACCTATTCCCAACCTAACCAAACATGGGTATGGGAATGTTGAATTCCTTTCCCATGGGAAAGGAATTGAAAACCTATTCCTAGGAATACAAAAACTTGATCCAAACGAGCCCTTAGACTTGTTACTATGACATGAGCTGTGTGATTTCGAATTCAACATTAAGTTTTTGCCATGATCACCGAAGAATTTATATACAATAAATTTCAATCTTGACTACTTTTTTGCTCAATAAAAATAATATGTTAGTTTCCTGATGAACTCCAGTATGCTTGTGCAATTACTATCTTAGTATTTGTAGCATGCTATTTTTTTTACCAGGTTAATGACCTAATTTCCTTTGTTTAGCCTGGAAAAACTCTTAGCGAAAAAAGGTGGCATTCTTTATTCTCTGAGGATGGCCATCTGGATATAGCGAAAGTTCTTAGTCGGATACAACGTGGGGTAAGAAACTTATTGAGGAATTCAATTGCTATAGCATTTACTAATATCTAAAGTTCCTTCTTTAAATGCACTACTCTACTTGATAAATCATGATATCCTTCACTAGCGAATTGCCCATGTATTTATGGTTTTAATTTGTCATTCTATCCTATGATAAATAAGTGCATGAGACAAATATAATGTGTACTATTTAATAAAACTATAATATATTGTTAGAATAAACTTATCATTTCATGACAGAAATCTCCAGCAGATAACCATATACTCTAGGATGCACAGATACAATTACAATCTTGATTGATTTAGTGTTTGTCACACATCCACTCAAACGTGGACACACAATAGCTGCTTCTATCCCCTTATCTTCAGGTCCATGTTCACGGAACATATCATAGAATTGTCGTCTTGGATCTAGGTAATCCGGAGCTCCTGATGCCACGAGCCTATTGCTAGTGCAGGGTCTGGGATGGACTAATATATAATAACCTCAACCCCACTTTATCAACAGACCATTTCCTAGGCTTGAATCCAGCTGTTTCTAGACTTGAACCGACTCTTCCAAGATGTAATCTACCTTTTTGAAATCATCTACCACTATTTCTTAAATTTGTTTATGGTTGTCCGAGCAATTAGTTCAAGTGGTGCTGAGATTACTTGACCACGTGTGTTGACAATTCATTGTAAATCTATGTTGCACGAATATGGAAACAGAAAAGGACACAATAGGGATATGGGATACAAACATTTTCAGATTGCTATAACAAGTAGTCACCGATGCTCTGTGAACACGGAAACGGATACAAATATGGACACAAGAGGGATACAAACGGATACAAACACTGTTTTACCGTGCCCGTGAATCCTTCATCACTGTTTCCATCCGTGCTATCATTCGGCAGTCTCTCCTGTTTCATTAATTTATCACCGTGAGACTGTCTTATAGGCCTTTTCATTTTCCACTGTACATATTCGATATTCCATTCATTTCAACTCGTTTTCGATAGTCGCTCATATGAGATGCTTACTCTAAAGTTACTCATTTACCTGTCTTTCATTGTCGTACTTGAATCTGCTTGTAGATTAATCAACTCATCTGACACAGGTCCATATTGCTTCTTTATTATACTCTTTCACCAATGTTCTTCGAGCTTCTGAGTATTCCCACCTCATCCCCACCTGTCCCACCCCTGCAGACGAATACCAATAGGTGTCTATGTTTATATCTCCCAACAAGCTGCATGGGATGATTTAGGGTCAGTTTGGGTTACAATTACGTTTCATCTGGGACTCCATTTGGTGTCAAACACAAGGAGCGAGTCAAACGGGCTCCATTCTGGATTGGCGTTTCTTCAAATGTGACATTCATTTTGGGGCTCAATTGGACGTTTTTGAAACGTCAACCCAACGTGCGTTCTGGAAATAGGCATTTGAACAAATCAGATGAAATGTAAGTATAATCCAAAGTAGCCCTTAGTGGAAGAAAGTGTGATTAAACATCATCATTTGTCTTGCCCGTCCATTCTGCATATGACACTTTGGATAGAAGAAATTGGGAACACGACCAAATTCACCGTCATGTGAGAAACGTTTATGGAAAAAATTAAAACCGTTTTTTCGATCCAATCCATTATTTCTTTCATGGCCCTATGTGAAAAATGGAACTCTTGGAGGCTGGGGCCTGCGCTGGTTGATGTCATTTTAATTTTACATGTAGATGGGCACTTCTATTTGGTAAACTTATTCATTAATTTGGACGAATTTCAAGCATATGGCAGAAATGCTCCAAATGCAGTCAGCTTAGTCATAATTTGCCAATACTTTCAGCAAAAGAAAATAGAAGTATGGGAAAATTACACAATTTCTTACACTGAGAAATCCAAATATTTTGAACAATAAACCTTTTCTTAACTGGCAAAAGTATGTAGTAAACTGGGAAAGATGCTAGATACTAGACTTAGAAATCTTTACTGTAACTTGTTATTGTCATAATAGGAATTCATCCTGGTCGTTATTTAGGATATCATATGGTTTTAAATGGCATCAGTTGATGTATATCCTTCTTTCAGGGTATTTATCCAAAAGTTAAGGGATTTGCCTGGGAGTTTCTGCTTGGGTGCTATGATCCTAAAAGTACTTTTAACGAGCGTATTGAGTTAAGACAAAAGCGAAGGTAGTAGTTCTTTCTTTTTTCTAGTTAGTTTTTCGTCCAAATAACTATGACTACTACATGCTTCTATCAATATGAATTTATTGATATCCTGGTATGTTCGTTCCTTCTTTAATGCCACTCTTAAGAGCATGAAGTCATAGCTCTATTATCATCGACGTCAGTCCTGTACGCAACGTGAGAGCTACCTGATACCACCATGGATCTGTGACTTGCTAGTGTACTTGTCATTGGCAGATCAGAGTATGACACACTGAAGTCAAAATGCAAAGAAATGGAGCCAACGATTGGTAGTGGAAAACTGCTTACGATGCCCGTGATAACTGAAGATGGTCATCCTGTTGAGGCCCCTACAAGTGAAACTTCACAAGAAAACGCACAACCTGGTGAAGCTAGTTCTCAAATTCCAGAGCAGCAACAAGATAATGTAATTAAGGACAAAGAAATCATTCAGTGGAAGCTTACCTTGTCTCAGATAGGTAAAACACCAACAACACATCTCTTGACTCAAGTAAATACATTTCTTTTTTATTTCAACTTAAAAGAAATTTGTTCCTTCTAGGATACTTTTAGGCCTCGTTTGGTTCGCGGAATCTCCCGGTTGGGAAAGGAAAGTGATTACTTTCCTATGTTTGGGTGTCCAAGGAATTGAGGAGGAAAGGAAAGTGATTCCCAATGGAAGGGAAATTAGGGGGGAAAGTGATTCCATCCATCCAAGGAAGGAATCACTTTCCCACATTGAAGTATTCACTTTCCTTTCCAAATTCCTTGGCATTGCCAAACATCGGAAAGGAAAATCAATAGGAATTAAAGTTTCCCAAAGGAAAGGAAATGACAAGGAATTGATTTCCTTTCCCTTCCATTCCGCGAACCAAACGAGGCCTTAGGCCTCGTTTGGTTCACGGATTCAAGGAAGTAGGAAAGGAAAGTTGTTCCTTTCCTTTGTTTGGTAACCACAAACTTGGGAATCAATTTCCTCACAAGGGGGAAAATTGGAGGGAATATGGTTCCACTCATGACCCTTGGGATTGATTTTCCCTCCTCCTTTCCCAACATTTATTACAAAAGTTATGACAAAAGTAACCATGTGTTATTGCTTATTTTACCATTAATGTTATTTTTCATAATGTTATTTTTATTTTATATGTAAGGATATTATTGGAACATTGCTATATTTTTGCTTTCCTTTCCTGCACCAACCAAACAACGGAAAGAAAATGTGACAGGAATCCTACTTTCCCATTCCCATGGAAAATACAAAGGAATGCATTTCCTTTCCGTGAACCAAACGAGGCCTTAGATTTTTATTTTTTTATGCTTAGGGCATTACTGTTTACGCTGTTCTCTTGAAGTTAGTTCAGAGTTATTAGCTTCAAAACTTATATACTTAAAAGGTTTTTGAAGTGTAGTGTGGCATTGTTTCTTGCAGTGGAAAGGTTTCTTGCTTCCTGGTAGCAGCCTTTGTAATTGTCCATACCGGGATCATGGGATACTACTTTCTTAAAGTGGATTATTGTTAATTGTCTTTATGTACCTTAATTGTATGTTTATGTTCAATATATTTAATCTATTCACTTTGTTGACATATTGATTATGAAGATAACCCTACTTGAAGCAAATTGATTGAGTTTATCATATTATACTAAGTCATGACAATACAACGTAACAGCCTGTTTCTTCTTTATTTCTCATTACTTCATAGGTTGATTTCTTCGCTTTTTGAACTTTTGTAATTGCATTTAACAAGACAGGTACCTGTATGTTGATGGTTCTTATCTGCTCTTTCTGATATTGTCGGAACTTTGTTTCTTGATTTTATGGAAATGGTTATAGTTGTCATTTCAACAGTGCATATTCAGAGAACATCCCATCTGTAATCATTCTTATTGCATGTTGCTTGAATCTTGTAAATGATATTCCTAGCCATAGAAAAGTTACATTTCGTTGGGTTGGGTTAAACCTTTAGCCGACTAGACATTGTTCCAATGTTTTTTTTTGAAGATTACCCATATCTTGCATTTCAAACAACTTGAACTTATTAAAGAGCTGGGTTAGGCACATATGGTGACTTCTAGTTTACAATCAGTAAAAATATACTTTAGAATTTGGTCTTAGCTATTTAATATGCAATAACATCAGCATAGTTCATGTGATATTGCACCGAAGAGCAAGAAAATTAATGACATTTTAGGTCAAACAAATCAATTATCGTCCGCTATATTTGACATGTTTCCTTCACCTAGATGTGCACATTGGCAAGCATAACATAATTAACAAACCACTAGGCCATGGTATGCGGCAATACTGAATTATTAAACAAAGGAAGAAGCCAAAATAATGTGATTATCATTTTGTCTTGATTGATTTTATTGTATAATTAAACTAATTGCTTGGTACAAATATTGTATTCTACTTCCGCGTTCATTTGTTTTCTAATTGTTTCTCCCTAATTATCTTTGAATCTGTAGGATTTCTTTTTCCTACTAGATCACATGAAAGGATTAGATCATGTCATCTAAGTTGTTTAGTTTGCTTTAGTTATGCTGGAAATAACAGTTACTCCCACTGTATATTCTTCTTGTACCAGGTTTGGATGTAGTCCGCACAGACCGCACACTAGTTTACTATGAGAGCGAAGAAAATCGAGCAAGGCTTTGGGATATGCTGGCAGTTTATTCATGGATAGATAGGGATATTGGGTACTGCCAAGGTTAGTAAACTTTAGTGCTATATATTGAGAAAGTGTGATGTATTATGGACTTGATTAAAGTCTAAGTTAGTATGTTTGAGTATTCATTCTGACTGTACAGTTTCCAAGCAGGGATGAGTGATCTTTGTTCCCCAATATCAATTGTTGTGGAAAATGAGGCAGATGCCTTTTGGTGCTTCGAACGGTTAATGCGCAGACTGGTATATATCTTGTTCCCTTTACATCAGTTCCTTTTGTATCTTAAATGAGCTTTACTCTATTTTTCCTTTATATTTTTACTTGTTTTCAATATGAATTTTTTCCCGTGCTCTTTATACTTTCCTCTAACATCCATATTTAACATTTCAGAGAAAGTTTAACAGGCACCTATTAGGTATAATTGGTGAATAAAATATGAAGTGCTGGAATGACTGGACAGTTTAAGTGTGATCTTATCCTAACCTGCTTTCTCATACTTTGATCAAGGGAGTTATTAGTTTACAAGAAAGGATTAAGAGAAGAGTGCCGATTACTTGTTAATTGTAAGAGAGTCTCTTACCAACTGATCAAACTAGGGTTTAAGATAGAACTTTATTGAAACTATCGAACCTTTCTTCTTCAGATAGGGAGTAAGAGCCAGAGAACCCAATGAAGAGGATAAAAAGATACATTTCCCCTTGATAACGAAGAAGGTTTTTAGGTACCCCTTTGTTGCAGCCTCCTTTCTAACTTGGGGAACAAGTATTCCTAATCTCCAAGGATTATTACTTAGGAACTCTAATGGGCCTAATCCCTCAAGGATTCTTAGGACTAGTAATCCTATGCCCTCAAGGACTAGTAATCAATGTTTTGAAAACCGGACTGGACAGACTGGTCCGACCGAAAAAAACTACGAACAAGCTTACTGCACAGTTCTTTTGAACCCCCAACCGTTTCATCATTTGAACCAGAATTGAACTGTAGAACTGCACGACCCGGAAGAAATGCGGTCTAAATGATTCATGATTCTTTCCCTGTAAGTATGAGAATTGTGGATATGGAAACAGCAAAATCTACTATTCTCTTCCTCTCTTTCACGTCTGCTTGCTCCTCGTGGAGATCGGAACTTCAGCGACCCTTTTCGGTGGACGGGTCCAGTTCTCCTCTGGTTTCCGACGGTTATGCGGCTATAAGTTCATCTGATTCTTTGTTTCCTCATAGTCTATGAATCATATGTTTTTTTGCTTCTCTCTATTTTGATTTTTTAGTTCGTGTTTAAAACTTTAAATTGCAATCCTCTTCCTCTCTGATTTTTTTCCCGGTAATGATTGGAACTTCCAATGATAGTTCTCTGACATGGTTATCTTGGAACTCCCCATGGTAGTTCTCTGATATGGTTAGCAACATACCACAAGCTTATGTCCATTTTTCTGTGATCACTGTGCAAGATGAATTCTTTGACTACCATTTTTGTATGAAACAATTGATAAATGATAAGAGATGCAGATATAAAATTTAGAAATTTGATTTTTTTGATTTATTTTTTTTTCAAAATTTTGAAATTTCTTGATTTCTTTTTTTTTAAAAATTTTTTTTTTTGAAATCTGTATTTTTTTATTTTGAAAATTCACATTTGAAATTTTTGAAAAATTCAAATTTTCCGTAGGGCGTCTAGGGCCGAACATGGCCGCCTAGGTCGGCCGCCTAGGTCGGCCGCCTAGGGAGTTTCCCGTGCGGCGGGAGGCCGAACAATGCTTAGGCGGCCGCCCGGGACGATTTTTAGAACACTGGTCTGACGATCCATATGGTTAATATATTACTATTCTCTTTTAATTAAACTTAACTCATAGCTTTCCTACTATAAATCATGTTGGCTTGTCTTGTCTTTCTTAACAAAAAAAATAGTGCATAATAATAAATTAGTAGTTCATAGAAACAAATACACTTTTTGTAAAACAGTTGTATTGTCATATTGAACTTATAATTTCTTATTTAAATTTGTATGTTTTAAATATTTATCTGGATGCTTGTATGCATCTTGTGACAAATTGGTAATTCTTATTCATCATTCCCACCCTGATTTTTGTGCTTTAGTGTGGTTATATTTTGGCCAGTTTATTTATGAGACCTTATATTTATCTTAAACTCCATACAACTTTAGATATTTCTAATTCCCGATTCGACCACAGGTTCGACCCCGGTTGAAAACCTTGAACCGTTGCCTTCTTTGATTTAGTGTCCGGTTTGGTTTGGTTTGGTTTGGTTCTCAGAACATTGCTAGTAATCCTAATCCCTCAAGGACTTCTAACTAAGTTGGAACCTCAACTAACTAAATCCCCAAATACTTCCCATAGAAAGGAAATACTAAAAGTAGTCATAATTCTAAATGAAAATACTAAAAAGATATCCTCCTGGATCACACCTAGAATGCGATCCCTAATGGCGGTTGTGTGTGGGTGGGTGGATGTTCATGGTTGGGTGGGTGGGGGGGATGGGGGGTGGGGGGAGGGGATAAGGTCTTCTTGGTTCAAATCAGTTACCAATTGTTACATAGAAAAAAAATGATATAGTAAATAGAGGGTGCAGTTACAATCATCTATCTATTGTTAACTTCTTTTTATACTGTTTAATGGTATTAGCTTATTCACTGAAAACCTAGATTTGTATCATCTTCTACTATATAATGAGGCTTCAAAATGGCTCAAGATTGAGCCATCTAAGCCGTATGTATATCAGGTCCATTTTACTTTAAAAAAAATTATGTAAAAAAATTGTTGAAAAAAATTTAAATTTATTATATATGTTCAACATGGGGAATCAAACTCAACCAAACAAGAACAATATCTCATACCTTAACCACATGAGTTAGAATAGATGTTTGACTATATTTGAATAATATTTTTATTATACGTTAGCATACGTGCAAAGCACGTGCATTTACTAGTATGAATGAAAGCCATTTTGGTGGTGATCTGAGATTCTTCTGCATAAAAACAAAAGACAGAAGATAGACGCATATAACTTTTATGTAAGGAAGCCTGAAGAAAGGAGTAAGAGCTAAGATGAGGAATTCCACTTAAAATGAAAGTTGAGGTGATTCTGTCAACTCATTACAAGTTTTTATATACCATGGGACTCCATTGCTCTGGCCATGCAAACTTGTCTGTTTTTTATCTAGTGATTCTGTCAACTCATGACAAGGAGTTGTTTCTAGATTGGTTCTCATCATAAGTCTACTACTCAGCTCTTAGATTATGCTTTTCTGTATGCACCCATAATATGATTCGAGTTGCAACAATCTAGTAAATGGAATTTGTTCTCTTCAGAGTTTGGACTCGTAAATTATATTTCCCAGATACTATTTGTTAACAAATTCCTTAATCTTTATTTAACCACTAATCATAAAGTATTGGTTTATCTGCCTTGCATTAAAGCATTCAAATTATCCATCATACATTGCCTTTTGATAGCAAAGCCTTAGTGAGTGGCTGATGTCCATGTTCTTTTACTATTTTCAGTGAGTTAAACATCAAATTATAATAAAAATAGATGCAGAAGTATACTGATTCCTTTGAGCATACATAGTAATTATTTATAAATAGATGCTTTTTAGGTCTTTAATTTTCTCCTATAGCATCTCTCTTACACTTTAATGTTGTCTTTTATAGCGAGGAAATTTCAAATGCACAAGTAGTTCTATTGGAGTTCGGTCCCAACTGACTGTTCTATCATCTATTATAAAAGCTGTTGATCCAAAGCTCCATGAACACATAGGTAAGGCCTCTAAGGCTTCCAATGCCTCTTTAATAGTCGATCACATCAAAGACATTGTTGACTTACTCTACTGTGATTTTAAGACATCTCTGTGAAATGTAATGAATAGATACCAATGTAGTTTAAAACCTTTTATTGAAAAATGGGTACCTTGTGCTTAATCTTCATGTCAATGTAATTTAGTGTGTAGTATTTGATCTAAAGGTCCAGATGTGCCTGGGGCTTTCAAAATCTGTTTACAAACACAATGTATCAGATGATTTCATCATTTGCACTAAATTTGTAATCAGTACGAACACAAAAGAAATAAAGGGAAATGCTTGTAGCTATGTTTGCTCCATAGAAATAATAACCGATTTGTTTCCTCATCATCATCTTGTAAGCTTTTCCTATCGAAATCCGGTTGCTTGTGTTGCCCTACTCAACATTGAGAACTGGCTAAATGTTGAAACCTTTGTCTGAAGTTCTTCGTTTGTATCTAATTCTACGGATAAGATTTTACAATATGATCTTGAAGGGTTCTTGACAGGTAGGTAGACTTACTTTTTATGGTCATGCTGCAAGCTCATGCAACTAAGAAACAATCTTCCATGTTCTCCTAAACTATGAAATATTCTACAGTAGATTTTTTGTTATAGACAACTGGATTTATCGCTTCAGGATACTTTTGACCATGCTAGTAGACTTACTCTTTATGGTCATGCTGCAAGCTCATGCAACTAAGAAACAATCTTCCATGTTCTCCTAAACTATGAAATATTCTACAGTAGATTTTTTGTTATAGACAATTGGATTTATCGCTTCAGGATACTTTTGACCAGTTTGCCAAATGGAATCACATCCACCTAAAAGCAATACCTAATACAAATACATAACTGTTAACATACAAGGAAATCTGGGAAAAAAGAAGGAATCTTCAGGATACTGAAGCAATGAGCCAGTGACACTTTCAAACTATATCTCGAAGAATAACTCATATGGAGATCAATGAAAGAATTTAGATGAATCTTTTTTATCTTTCTTTGAAAGATGTCAGAATTCTGTACTTAATCAACTATGTTGTCCCAAGCTTCTTCATTTTCTAGTTTTGTGTTACATGGGATAAAAATATTCCTTTATAAGACTTTGGATAAATTTTTTGTTGTTTACTTAAGCTTCCAGTTAATTTTACAATCAAAGGGAATAACCCTAGAAACAATAGCTTGCATACTTGTATAGATTGGGTTCTTTTACTTACATGAAGTTTTAATACAAATCTTGCTTTATATATTTCTTCTGGCGTGACTCTATTCTTCTGATATGACTCTACTTTTTTCCTCAATATATGTTGAAGAAGCCCATGAAATAATCTGTACATAAATACATGAAATACATTTTAAGAATGAATTTCTCCCATATTTGTGTGTAATTGAAAGAAAGCCATTGGTGCCAGAAAACTTGGACGGAGGGGAGTATTTGTTTGCCTTCAGAATGTTGATGGTCCTGTTCCGTCGAGAATTCTCTTTTATTGACTCGCTGTACCTTTGGGAGGTAAGCCTTTGTTTGATAGAAGGAATTTTGTTTGCCTTCTTCAAGTTGCTATTATTTCTTCACCTTTATAAGTACAGGGGAAATCACCCTTAAAAAAGTACAAAGGAAATAGTCTCTTTCTTCTCATGTTTCAAACCACTCGACCTTTGACCTTTCCAACTAATTGGCAAGCTCAGGGTAGAGTTAATTTGTTCTGCCGTGTTTCTCATGTTTAACTTTTTGAAGGTTGTATCCGTCCTTGTCAATTATAATCATTGAGGGCTAAGACAACTGAAATTGGTTGGGTACTTGGTTTCTTGAGCTTTCAGATGATGTGGGCGATGGAATATAATCCCAATTCCTTCTCCTTGTACGAGTCGGATGCAGAAGTTGATGGAAACGTGGCTATTGTTGGAAACGAAAAGGAGTATGGAAAATTTGAGAGGAAGAATATGAAGATAGGCCAGAAGGATCAAGAAGGCACTTTATCCATCTTTCTTGTAGCCAGTGTTCTGGAAGCCAAGAACAAGAGATTGTTGACAGAGGCTACAGGGTTGGATGATGTTGTCAAGGTCCTTCTCTCTCTCTCTCTCTCTCTCTCTCTCCATATGTTTGTAGTATGTGTACTTGCAGTATTTATTGTTCAGCTGTCTGTTTCTAGATCTTGAACGATATAACTGGAAATTTGGATGCAAAAAAAGCATGTGATGGCGCATTGAAGCTTCATAAGAAGTACTTGACCAAGGTATACCCTTATTGATATTTTTCTTTCAAAGCGAAAGAAAATTATGTCTGTTTCTACATTTTGTGCAAGTTACTGAGGAATGACGAGCTTTCCGTTTGCAGGTAAAGGTCGACTAGTCCCAGGACCATGCAGCTTATTAAAACCATTTAATGAGTGGCTTGAGTACTGACAGATGAAGCAATACCACTAGGTTTCTTGGCTTTATTGCTCTATTTTTTGGGTTTTCTTAAATTTGTTACATTTGCTCATTCTTTCAATCTCTTTAAGAAAACCTTTTTATTCATACAGAAAGGAAAAACGTATAATGGTTCTGCCTTTGTATTAATGGTGTCAGAACAAAAAGAAAGAAAGAACATAAACCCACTTGTATGAGAGTTTTTCTTTTCTTGTATTTTTAGGATGAGAATCCCTGTCAGGGTATTGTATGAGAATTTTGCACTTATGATGAAAAATATCGGTTCAGTTCCAATATAATGATAAAAATCATGACTACCTGAAAATAAGATCTATTGGGGCTTGGCCATAAGCAATTTCTGCATTGTTTAAGCATTCTTAATTAGGCCATTAACATTTTATACCAGCTTGTAAGTATTCTCGAAAAGATGTCAGAAAAATCAGGAACGGATATTATGGTTCAGGATTTCTTCTCTACTAACTTCTGCAATTCCGTAGACTGGGTACATAGTTTCTTTATTTTAAGATTTTACCACTCTAGCTGCTCCAATTCTGATTCAGTGATGCACCTATAGCTGATTTATTGCATCTCTAGTAGCAAAATTTGAGCAAATTTCCAAGCCTACATACAGTGGCCAATTTTATTGGTGATATTAATCATGCGGATCTCACCTAAGTATCAACCATAAGCAAAAAGTTTACTGACTCAGAGTCGTTAATGTATGGTCATGACACCTTAAGGTCTCGTTTGGTTCGCGGAAAGGAAAGGAAAGAAAATTGATTCTTTGTTATTTCTTTTTCTTTGAAAAGTTGTAATTCCCATCAATTTTTTTCCCGATGTTTGGAAAAACCGGAATTATAGTCGGAATATATCTTTACTTTCCATTACAGTGTTTGGTATTTGTAAGAAAAGGAAACAAATTCAAGTCAATTTTCCAATAATACGCTCATGCTAATGAGAAAACTTATTACTCAGGGATATTTTAGTCTAAAAGATATTATTGACAAAAATGGTAATTAATATTTTTGAGCAGGGATAGTTTAGTAAAAAAAAATTGTAATAAATGTAGGAAACCGGAGGGAAAGTGATTCTTTAGATGGATGAACCAAGGATGGTTTTCTTACCCAACCAAGGATTCATTTTCCCACACTAAGGATTCACGTACCTGCTAATTTTCTTGGACTTCCCAAACATCGAAAAAGAAAAATAGATAGGAATAACAATTTTTCAAAGGAAAGAAAATGACAAGGAATTGATTTCCTTTCCTTTCCATTCCGATGTTTTCTAATATCCATAGTTGCATGTAGGGGTGTGCATTAGTCGGTGGTTGTAATGCCCGTAGTTCGCATTACGTATTGGGAATACGTGTACGTATTTCGGACGCGTATTTTTGGTTTGTCATAATTAGTTAGCCTTGGGTTTTATTTTGCATGTTGCATTAGCATGGTTCATCATGGCATTGCATTGGCTTGGTTTGGTTCGGTTTGGTGGGTTTGACTTGGTTTGGTTTTATGTGGAGAACCACTCCCACCTACCACCACTCCCACCATAAATATCTATCCCTCTCTCTCTTCCATTATTACTCATTACTCATTTCTTCTTCTCCATCTTTACTTCTCCACCTACCAGAGAGAGTGGAGAGCTTAGGCAAGTGCATCTTGCTTCATGGAGGAAGTCCATTTTTATTGTTCCATTGTCTTCCTCATGTGTTTCTAACCCACTTTAGTACTTGGCATTTTTCATTTCCATGGTTAAATTTTGTAGATCTAGCCTTGTGGTATTTTCGGTTTCCAGAAATTTTGATCCATCAAACTTGCATATTTTTGCTAAGTTGATGATCCCATGTTGCAGAGAATTTCGTTTGGTCCAAATTGACCTACGAGAAATTGCTGAGCCGCATGGGCATTTTCAGCACTTGGCCGCATGCAACTGCCAAGTGAGCCGCATATGCATTATTTAAATGCATGTGCTGGCAAGCTTGCTTGCATGCTAAAATAATTATTAAGGCATGTGCTCTAAAAAAAATGCATTTATTAATGTGTGGATTAGCAAGCCTTGCTTGCACGAACATGTACAGTAGCTAGCCGCATGCCACTTTAATGCATATTTTAATGCATGCATTTAATGCATTGTTCCAATGCACTTTTCCTAATGCATATTGTTTAACTAGCCGCATAAGGAAAAAAATGCATCAGGACCCGAAGTTGCATCAGGACCAAGTTTCCTAATGCATTTGTTTATGCATTTGTTAAATGCATTTTTCTAATGCATTATATTAAAGCATTTACTTGAATGTACTTTCCTAAAGCATTTTGTTAACAGTAGCAGCATAAGAATGCAATGATTACATTTAATGCAAATAAGTCCTTGCATTTTTATGTTTTATGCTTTAAATGTTTGGATTAAAACATCTTGAGCCAGCCGCATAGGCTTTGGGGGGTGCATTTAATGCATTTTAATTTTTATGCCTTTTATGACCCTTTTTCCTAAAGTGTCCTGAGCCAGCCGTATGAACAAATGCTTATAAGCATTTGTATTTAATGGCCTTGGCATTATTTAATGGCCTTAGGAATTATTAGCATTATACTTAATGCTATGGTTTGTGCAAGCACGTAGCTTGCATGCATGTAGCATATTTATAAGCATCTGAATGCTTATGAGCCGCATGGCCCTTTTTTATAGTGAGCCGCATATGCTAATGCACTTGCGAGCCGCATGGTCTTGGCCATTTAATATTATTATTTGCATGGAATCTAAGGTGAGCCGCATAGGCTCCCTTCCCCCACTATCTAATATTTTGGCTACGTGAACCATTAATTAGGTAGCTCACGTGAACCTTTTCTTATTGCATTTATTGTGGGGGGTCCCACATAGTTTCCTTTAGTTGACTTGCTTGCTAAAGTGGAAGTTTGCATTTAATGAGGGTCCACTGTCTTTTGTCTTATTTGATAGTGGCCTATTTATTGTTTCCTGGCCGCATGGGGTCCCTCCCACTCTTGGCCGCATGCACAATTGTATGCTAGCCGCATATGGCTTGCTGGCCTTAAATGTTTGACTGATTTCATTTAAATAATTTTGGAGCCGCATGGGTGGCCTCCCACTCTCTTTGACCGCATGTTTGTTCTCCCATTTTTGGACCGCATGGGTCCCACTTTGATTGTTTAAATGTTTTATTTGTCTAAATTGTGGTCAAAATTTCTTCCCACTCCCAACATGAAAGTTGTAGAGTTTCTCTTGGGCTTCAAGAATATATATATTATTAATATATTATTATTTAATTGTGCAAGTTTTTCTCCTCCTTGATAATTGGCATGACTTGATGGTGACCCGCCGTGGTGCACTCCTGACATGATAACTTGATCTGACAACTTGACATGATAACTTGACATGATAATTCTTGATAGTGGCCCGCCGTGGCGCACTCGTGATATGATAAACCTGACATGATATTTCTTGAATGCTGTTGCGACGGCTAACACGACATGACAAGATTGAATAACTTGGACACCGTGGACGATTGTGCTTGTACAAATGAACCCGTCTTGTCTTGCATCATGTCTAGGAAAGGGACCCCTGAGTACCACGGTCAGGGGGTACCCACTGAAATCGACTAAGGCTAATCACTAGAATAATCCAGTAGTCATGAAGAGATTTTCCAGCTACAGGCAATCCCGTTATCTGGTCGCCCCACTTGGGATCTGTAGCCTGCCGTCGAGTAGGGCACATTTCCAGCACACTGTCATGTGTTGTACCCTCTAAGTCACCTAAGGGTACATGTATTTCCTGGACGATGTACCCACTTGAATTCAACTCTAATTGCGTCCGGATAGCCTGGGTGGTCTGCAGGGCTTGTGGCTGTGGAATAATCTCACTGCATCTTGCTAGTAATTAGGCCTGTGATAACCCTAGTTAGTTAAACTATCAAGCCGTACTCTTTTCTTGGCCGTGATTGATTGGATGGAGTCTAGTCCAGCTTTGTCTCGTCCCGATCTTGTATAAGGTTATGACATGACATGATTACTCGTGCTTTACTTTAATTCAATATCAAGATTATTACATGTTCTGATTTCTTAAATTATCCTGCCGATAAATGGTGGGAGAATCCAAGTTCTGTTCAGACGAAGGGTTACAACCCCGGTCCTTGTTTGGTTTACGGGTTGTAACCTGGATATCTGAATAGTCCCATGGTTATCCCATCGTATATCACCTGTCCTGTTTTCTTTAATTGTTGTCTTTTATTATATATTGTACTCTTGTGCTAATTTGCTGGTTTTAGTTCCTAAGTGAAGCCTCCTTTGTGGCACTTACTCTTTCTGGGATCTGACCCAGCTGGTTTTGTATGGCTAGATACCAGAGCAGCTCCAGAGGATCTACCGAATCTCCAGCCACATGGTGACCACTAGACGGAATCCTGGCAACGAGTGGGTTATTTTGGCTCTTCCACTTTATTGTAAAACTATTCTTTTGAGGCGTTTAGCCGCCGAGCAAGTGTTAGCTCGTGTACATTTTACTTACTGTCTGCTTACGGGCTGTAACATGATTGGCAACCTAGGGTTGATCATGTATGACTAAACTCTTGCTAGTCCTCACATTTTATAACGACTAGCTTCATGATCAGCTGAATATGTAATGTTTGGGATGCCATACTATTGTATATTTGGTGATCTTACATCTTGTAATATTTACTTACTTGCTTGTGATTGAGACACTAGGCTTGTTATTGACCCTAAGAGACTGATGGCTTGTAGATAAACCCTCATATATCTAGACAGCCGTGACCGTATAGTGGAGTGGATCCCATTTCATTATACGTAGCTGGCTATGTCTGCCCCCGCTCTCCAGTATTCTGGTTCTGGGACGTGACATGGTTTAAGTGGTGGCCCATGCAGGTCTTGTAAATCAAGATATGTGAGGGTTTACCGAATAGATGTCTCAATCAGTACTCGTCCATGATCTCTGCTCGTATCCTCTTGATTCCTGAAATTCTTGTCCTGATCACATGCTTGTAATCGTTGATCTGTCCTGGTCCTTCCTTATTGTTCCCATGTCGTCTTCTTCAGCGGCATTGAACCTGGACCTGCCGATCAGCAAGGCGGATCACCTCCCGTGGACCAGCTGTAACCAGAAGATCAGGCCCAGCACTCAGGAGCAGCCTCCCGAGTCGTACCTACTGGAGGAGAGCCGCCAGTTCAACCAGTCCAGCCTGCAGAGCCTGATGATGGCACTTTGGTGGGTCTCATCAGATCATTGTTAGCTTCCCAAGATCGCCGAGGAGATGCCTTGTAACAGGCAGTGGCAGATGCTCTGAACAGAGATGGAGATCATGGGAACCGTGCAGCAAACAGTTTTAAGCGACTGAACCCTCCATTCTTCAACGGCAGCGAAGATGCTATTGCTGCTGACGCATGGCTCCAGGATACTGAAGTCATTCTAGAGGCAGCCAGAACCCCGAAGGACGAGAAGGTGGCCGTTGTGCGCCTACAGTATTGGATCTTGCCCGCAGCTGGTGGGCAGCACAGGCCGTGGGATTAATGGCCCCTATTCCATGGGCACTATTCAGAGAGAGATTCCAGACTAAGTACTTCGATGCGGTGGCTCGGTATGATCTACAGACCAAGTTCACCAATCTGAAGCAAGGAGGCAGAACGGTCGACGGGTATGCGGCCGAGTTCTCCAGGCTTAGTCGGTTTGCTCCCACTTTGGTGGCAACCGAGTTTGACAGAGCCCAGCGGTTCCAGCAGGGGCTCCACCTCGAGATTTTGTTGGCAGTGGAACAGTTTGAGCATCAGACTTTTGATGCAGTGTTGAGGGCAGCTAGGAGGCACGAGTATACCTCCCACAGGATAGTGGACAGGACCGGAGGCCGGAAGCGATCTCACGGCCAGATGACCCAGTCGACAGCACCAGCCCCGGCAGTCAGGGCTTTGACAATTGGAACTCCGAGGCAGGCAGCCTCAGTGACGTCGATCACGTCCCCTCAGCAACAGAAGCAGAAGCAGTCTTCCGCAATGGGCTGCACTCATTGTGGGAAGCCAGGGCACGTTGTTTCGGAGTATCGTAGAGCGCAGGGATTGTGTTTGGCTTGTGGGGCACCGGACCACAAGATAGGATCCTGCCCGAATAGGGCCAGTTCATCATCGGCCCAGACTAGTCCCTCGGTAAGGGGACCAGCCCCAGTCCAGCAGCAGCAGCAGTATCCATTGCCGAGGCCATTGCCGCCTCAGGCCCTAGCCTTCCAGCTACAAAGACCCCAGCAGTATGCCCAGGTCCAAGCTCAGATCCAGAACCGGCAGAGAGGTTCCTAGCAGGATATCTTTCCTCTTTCTCGTGCCTTCGATTTCCTTGCTTACATACATGATTGCATGATTGATTGCTTAGTATAGCTTGCCTGAGATTAGTATAGCTCGTCCTTGCCACTCTAGCCCCTTGATTAAATTTCGAGGACGAAATTCTTTTAAGGTGGGTAGAGTTGTAATGCCCGTAGTTCGCATTACGTATTGGGAATACGTGTACGTATTTCGGGCGCGTATTTTTGGTTTATCATAATTAGTTAGCCTTGGGTTTTATTTTGCATGTTGCATTAGCATGGTTCATCATGGCATTGCATTGGCTTGGTTTGGTTCGGTTTGGTGGGTTTGGCTTGGTTTGGTTTTATGTGGAGAACCACTCACACCTACCACCACTCCCACCATAAATATCTATCCCTCTCTCTCTCTTCCATTATTACTCATTACTTATTTCTTCTTCTCCATCTTTACTTCTCCACCTACCAGGAGAGAGTGGAGAGCTTAGGCAAGTGCATCTTACTTCATGGAGGAAGTCCATTTTTATTGTTCTATTGTCTTCCTCATGTGTTTCTAACCCACTTTAGTACTTGGCATTTTTCATTTTCATGGTTAAATTTTGTAGATCTAGCCTTGTGGTATTTTCGATTTCCAGGAATTTTGATCCATCAAACTTGCATATTTTTGCTAAGTTGATGATCCCATGTTGCAGAGAATTTCATTTGGTCCAAATTGACCTACGAGAAATTGCTGAGCCGTATGGGCATTTTCAGCACTTGGCCGCATGCAACTGCCAAGTGAGCCGCATATGCATTATTTAAATGCATGTGCTGGCAAGCTTGCTTGCATGCTAAAATAATTATTAAGGCATGTGCTCTCAAAAAAATGCATTTATTAATGTGTGGATTAGCAAGCCTTGCTTGCACGAACATGTACAGTAGCTAGCCGCATGCCACTTTAATGCATATTTTAATGCATGCATTGTTTGCCATTAAAATTGTTTTGATTGAAATCTTAATACAAACAGAACAGTGATACAATATAGGACTTAGATGTAGTCCTAGGAGTATACTTTTGTTTAAGCTGGGTCCTTAGTGCCAATGGAGCGAGTGGTAATGCGTTGACTCCGTTGACCGGCTGACGGCGGTTATCGGTTCTCTGAAGGTGTTGATTGCTCTGGGTGCTGGAGCTTGCTGAGAGGAGGAAGACGTTGAGTGTCTAGAACTGCCTCTCCGATGATTCTCTGTTGTGGATTCTCTGTGAGTCTTGTGTTCTGAGTCTCTGTCTGTGTGTGAAGGGGATGATCCTTCTATTTATAGTTTTGCAGGCTGGCTGCTCATGCACGCATGTAGGATGCGCCGGTGTGGGGACGCCACGTGGAGGTTGCTGATGGAGGCGCATGGATGCTGCGCCCTGATCGAGGGGAAGAACTCTTCATACTGCTGTTGTGAGCCGGCACGTAGCAGAGGGAAGATCTTTCCGTTGCTGAAATCTCGGATGAGTTGAGTCAAAGGACACGTGTCGTCGTCTCATGGTTCGAAGATCTCGGATTTGGTGGAGAGGAGTGATCTGGTGAGCTGCGCCTTGGATTGGGCGCAGGAGGAGGCTGCGGCTCATAACCTTTAGGAGTTATAAACCATTTAGAGCGCATGGCTTTTGAGGCGCATGCAGGTGACCTTCCTTCTGTCTTTCGGGATCAGAGATCAGTCTGGGGCGCATGGCTTTTGAGGCGCATGCAAAACTTCAACCGGAGACTCTTCTTCTGTCTTTAGGGATCAGTGAAGGGTCTGAGGCGCATGGCTTTTGAGGCGCATGCTGGTTTGGACGCATGGCCGTAGAGGCGCATGCGGGTGTGGACGCATGGCCGTAGAGGCGCATGCGGGTATGGACGCATGGCCGTAGAGGCGCATGCGGGTGGCCACGTGGCAGTAGCCGTCGGAATAGAGTCATGATGATGCTGACGTTGCCGACGCTTCGTTTTCTGAATAAAGCTGTCAACTGTTCAGACTTTGGGAGGCGTGCTGCCAACTCTGTCAGTTCAGCATTTAATGTTGGTGACGTTCGATGGGCAGCTGAGTGGGCGCGTCGGTTGGCGTTCCACTCGGTATGGGGATGTGTGGGGGCGCATCCTCTGTAATGCGCCGAGTACTGTAGGGCGCGTCTGTGTGATGCGCTGTCTGACCGGCGCGTCTGTTGCATGGCGCATCTCCATTGGTCCGGCTATTGAGTTCTTCGGAGCTTTGATGGCTCTCCGACTTAGCGAATTCATTCATCATAAATACAAGTTTATTGCACCGACTTCGGGAAGGTTGCCACTTGGCACATGGGTTTGATTTGCCCTGGCCTATGAATAGCAACAGTTTGAGAGAGTTTTATTGTCTCTCCCTTTGACTTCTCGACGAAGATGGATTCGACTGATCCTCCTCCTTGGCAAGACGTTGTACTGTGGATGATGATTCTCTTTGTTCGAAGAAGCTTTGACGGTGAACTCCTTCAGAAGACTGAGATTCGCCGAGTTGGAATGGACATAGATGTGCCTAAGCCTCATTATGATAGAAGAGCCCCAGGAAGTGATTCACTCTGACGGGGCGGAGTGATGCGCTGGAAGACAGGTACAGCATGTTGCAACTGTTTGAACACAGACTGTCTTGGTGGTGGAGCCACTGTCTTGCGGTAGCAGCAGTTGATGGCGACCGTAGCACAAGTGTGCCCAGTGAGGGGCGCATTATGCTTGTTGGTCGGCTCTCCTGATCGACGTTTGTGAGTGATCACGTTGCGCAGATCGTTGGAGGAGAGTGCCACCTTCGCACCCCCTTCAGGCGCATGGCAAGACCAAGCGTCGGGGTGGTCAAGTGAGAGTGCCACCTTTACACCCCCATCAGGCGCATGGCAAGGCCAAGCGTCGGGGTGGTCAAGTGAGTGCTGCGCCCCCTGATCTAATACCAAGCAGGCATCACGATCAGTAGTGGGGGAACCACAGCATTTGAAGTGACTTGAACGGACCTCAGACGCACAACCAGAGAAGGCGCGGGAGTTCAAGACCACTGGGTTTGCCTTGCTCGACTTGGTTGTGAACGTAATAGATACGCCCAAGTGAGATAAGGACTTTGAAGGTCGGCTCGTTTCTGGCACCGCAGCACCCGAGTCGACCTTATACAGCTTACCATCAGCAGCGCGCATGATTGTGAGCGCATGCTTCTGGTTTGCCATTGGCATAGCACGTTTGCGGCGCATGGCCCGTGCCGCCTTGGACTTCTTCGTACCAGCCCGTGGGGCGCATAGTACTCAGAGTCCAAATTATCCTCGCCATGACAGCGAGTGAAGAGCTTGCAGCCGACCCAGAAGAAGAACAACTGCAACTTGTGGCTCGAACGGGCTCCCTGGATAACGGGCTCCCTTTTCTTTATTTATTTTTGGTGCCCTTTTTGAAGGAGGCAAGAGGTCTCTATATATAGAGTGGAATGAGGCCTCCCTTCTTCTCCTTTCCGATGTGGGATTAAAAGAAAGATCCCTTCTTTTTCATGCTTCTACATGCATTTAATGCATTGTTCCAATGCACTTTTCCTAATGCATATTGTTTAACTAGCCGCATAAGGAAAAAATGCATCAGGACCCGAAGTTGCATCAGGACCAAGTTTCCTAATGCATTTGTTTATGCATTTGTTAAATGCATTTTTCTAATGCATTATATTAAAGCATTTACTTGAATGTACTTTCCTAAAGCATTTTGTTAACAGTAGCCGCATAAGAATGCAATGATTACATTTAATGCAAATAAGTCCTTGCATTTTTATGTTTTATGCTTTAAATGTTTGGATTAAAACATCTTGAGCCAGCCGCATAGGCTTTGGGGGGTGCATTTAATGCATTTTAATTTTTATGCCTTTTATGACCCTTTTTTCTAAAGTGTCCTGAGCCAGCCGCATGAACAAATGCTTATAAGCATTTGTATTTAATGGCCTTGGCATTATTTAATGGCCTTAGGAATTATTAGCATTATACTTAATGCTATGGTTTGTGCAAGCACGTAGCTTGCATGCATGTAGCATATTTATAAGCATCTGAATGCTTATGAGCCGCATGGCCCCCTTTTTATAGTGAGCCGCAAATGCTAATGCACTTGCGAGCCGCATGGTCTTGGCCATTTAATATTATTATTTGCATAGAATCTAAGGTGAGCCGCATAGGCTCCCTTCCCCCACTATCTAATATTTTGGCCACGTGAACCATTAATTAGGTAGCTCACGTGAACCTTTTCTTATTGCATTTATTGTGGGGGGGTCCCACATAGCTTCCTTTAGTTGACTTGCTTGCTGAAGTGGGAGTTTGCATTTAATGAGGGTCCAGTGTCTTTTGTCTTATTTGATAGTGGCCTATTTATTTTTTCCTGGCCGCATGGGGTTCCACCCACTCTTGGCCGCATGCACAATTGTATGCTAGCCGCATATGGCTTGCTGGCCTTAAATGTTTGACTGATTTTATTTAAATAATTTTGGAGCCGCATGGGTGGCCTCCCACTCTCTTTGACCGCATGTTTGTTCTCCCACTTTTGGACCGCATGGGTCCCACTTTGATTGTTTAAATGTTATATTTGTCTAAATTGTGGTCAAAATTTCTTCCCACTCCCAACATAAAAGTTGTAGAGTTTCTCTTGGGCTTCAAGAATATATATATTATTAATATATTATTATTTAATTGTGCAAGTTTCTCTCCTCCTTGATAATTGGTATGACTTGATGGTGACCCGCCGTGGTGCACTCCTGACAAGATAACTTGATCTGACAACTTGACATGATAACTTGACATGATAATTCTTGATAGTGGTCCGCCGTGGTGCACTCTTGATATGATAAACCTGACATGATATTTCTTGAATGCTGTTGCGATGGCTAACACGACATGACAAGATTGAATAACTTGGACACCGTGGACGATTGTGCTTGTACAAATGAACCCATCTTGTCTTGCATTATGTCTAGGACAGTGACCCCTGAGTACCACGGTCAGGGGGTACCCACTGAAATCGACTAAGGCTAATCACTAGAATAATACAATAGTCATGAATAGATTTCCCAGCTACAGGCAATCCCGTTATTTGGGCGCCCCACTTGGGATCTGTAGCCTGCCGTCGAGTAGGGCACATTTCCAGCACACTGTCATGTGTTGCACCCTCTAAGTCACCTAAGGGTACATGCGTTTCCTGGACGATGTACCCACTTGAATTCAACTCTAATTGCGTCCGGATAGCCTAGATGGTCTGCAGGGCTTGTGGCTATGGAATAATCTCACTGCATCTTGCTAGTAATTAGGCCTGTGATAACCCTAGTTAGTTAAACTATCAAGCCGTACTCTTTGCTTGGCCGTGATTGATTGGATGGAGTCTAGTCCAGCTTTGTCTCGTCCCGATCCTGTATAAGGTTATGACATGACATGATTACTCGTGCTTTACTTTAATTCAATATCAAGATTATTATATGTCCTGATTTCTTAAATTATCCTGCCGATAAATGGTGGGAGAATCCAAATTCTGTTCAGACGAAGGGTTACAACCCCGGTCCTTATTTGGTTTACGGGTTGTAACCTGGATATCTGAATAGTTCCATGGTTATCCCATCGTATATCACCTATCCTGTTTTCTTTAATTGTTGTCTTTTATTATATATTGTACTCTTGTGCTAATTTGCTGATTTTAGTTCCTAAGTGAAGCCTCTTTTGTGGCACTTGCTCTTTCTGGGATCTGACCCAGCTGGTTTTGTATGGCCAGATACCAGAGCAGCTCCAGAGGATCTACCGAATCTCCAGCCACATGGTGACCACTAGACGGAATCCTGGCAACGAGTGGGTTATTTTGGCTCTTCCACTTTATTGTAAAACTATTCTTTTGAGGTGTTTAGCCGCCGAGCAAGTGTTAGCTCGTGTACATTTTACTTACTGTCTGCTTACGGGTTGTAACATGATTGGCAACCTAGGGTTGATCATGTACGACTAAACTCTTGCTAGTCCTCACATTTTGTAACGACTAGCTTCATGATCAGCTGAATATGTAATGTTTGGGACGTCTTACTATTGTATATTTGGTGATCTTACATCTTGTAACATTTACTTACTTGCTTGTGATTGAGACACTAGGCTTGTTATTGACCCTAAGAGACTGATGGCTTGTAGATAAACCCTCATATATCTAGACAGCCGTGACCGTATAGTGGAGTGGATCCCATTTCATTATACGTAGCTAGCTATGTATGCCCCCGCTCTCCAGTATTCTGGTTCTGGGGTGTGACAGTGGTCGACCTATTTGGTCACAATCGAAGTCGAACCGAAGTTAATCAGTTTGAAAACAATCACAGCCGAACCAAACCAACCAATTGGTCAGTTCGGTTTTGAAACCGACCGACTTGGTTCGGTTTGGATCGGTTTTGATCAGACAATTTTTTTTTAAGTATATAAAAGTGTTTCACAAAATAAATTCACACAAAAATAAATTCCTAACCATCTCATGTTTGGAAGACAAGACAAGAGTGACCAAAAGATATATATATATATATATATATATATATATATATATATATATATATATATATATATATAAATTCACACAAAAATAAATTCAGCGGTACGAAATGACCACTGTTGAGAAGATGAACGAAGACAAGAGTGACCAAGATATATATATATATATATATATATATATATATATATATATATATATATATATATATATATATATATATATATATATATATATATATATATATATATATATTTCACTATATAATAGGAAAACTTGATGGTAAATTTTTTGAATTTCTAACATATCCTTGCGTATTTTATGAATATGATGTTATTATATTAATTTGCATGTCATTTATATTTAAGAGTCATAGTAATAAAGTTTGTATGCTATGGAGTTTTTTTTTTCCATACAACTCTTCATGTTCCAATGGTAATATTTTCTCTCCTTACCATTTTCCAAATGTTATTATTCTCAATAGAAAATTCGTAAATTTTGAATATCTTGGCATTGTAAAAAGAAAGCACACATATATGAATAGTCATCTGGAAAAGACGAAAAGACGACATGTGATATTATGATATTCTAATTAAAATACGTGCAAAATACGTACACGTAGACTAGTATATATAGAGAGAGACAATTGGGAGCCACCAAGAACTACATTGGTAACAATATCCAATAATGCCAAGTTTACAAGCAATAATTGTTGTAACTTGTAGAACCGTCTACGGCGGTTGTTAATTGACTCCCCTCCTTCTTCCTATCCCACATGGAAAGATGAGACAAATTGGGAACCGTCACATGGTAGTCGTAAATGGTTACAACCATTATTGGTTATAATCATAGCATTGTCCTAACAATATCCCGTAACCAGGGCCGGCCCGTGATGTTGGGTTGTCCTAGCCGAAACTAATTTTGGTTGCCCTTTAATCTTTATTGAGAAAAATAATAACAAAAGTAAGCCCCAGCACATGATCAATTTTTGGGTTGCCCCTAGCCAAAACTAATTTTGGTTTGGTGTCTGCGTGTTGTGATGGAAGTTTAAGAACATGATCAATTTTTCAGGGTTAAAAATAGCAATGGAACATATAAACAAGCCCCAGCACTAGAAAGACGATGCCAACTATACCATTTCTATAAGGATATTGAATGAACAATATTCTTGTGCATTTATTGGAAAAGTTTCTCATTTTTCAAATCACAAAATAATACAGATAAATATGTTCTTTTCCCTTGGAGCCAATCTACTTGTTACATCTTTAGGGTCTGCTTGGCAATTGTAGGGGTAGCGGTTATGAAGTATTTTTAGAGTACCGGTTATAAGCGGTTATGAGGGGTCCGGTTTTGGATGGTTTTTAAGTAGCGGCTTTTAAACCAGTCCAATCCATGCTTGGTAATTCACTAACGAGCGGTTCTGAAATTTTTTTACACGAATAAATTAAATAGGGAAGTGTATCAGTAGTTATAATTATATATATTTTTGTGAGGATATAAATGGAATAAAAAAATAGAGCCGCTCAAAACCTACTGATTTGGGGTGTTTATAAAGCCACCCAAAAATACATTACACCGGTTTTGGGGAGTTTTTGAGCCGACCAAAACTGATGCCTCAAAAAAATTAACAAGTAGGGATTTTCATAAACGATCGGTTCAAAAACACCCCAAAATCGGTAAAAACACCGTTATCAAGCAGACCCTTAAAGAACATCTAATATACAGATTACAGTTCTAGAAGTGAATCCAGCAAAAGGTGAACACATTTTCCAATTGGTAGAAGTCTATGTATGGTGTTTTTTTTTGTGTCACACTCCAACTAGTTTAGCATTAAACATTCTGCTGCCTAGAGATTGGATAGTGCTTGGTATAAGCAACAAGGGGCTGTTTGGTTGCCGGGGACTGCGCTGCAAGTGGCAGTTGTCACGCCCCAGAACCAGAATACTGGAGAGCGGGGGCAGACATAGACAGCTACGTATAATGAAATGGAATCCACGTCACTATACGGTCACGGCTGTCTAGATATATGAGGGTTTAACTACAATCCATCAGTCTCCTATGGTCAAGATCAAACCTATTGTCTCAATCACAAGCAAGTAATAGCAGTCACAAGATATTAGAGCATCAATATACAATAGTAAGGCGTCCCATACATTACATATTAGATGATCATGAAGCTAGTCGTACAAAATGTCAGGACTAGCAAGAGTTTTAGTCAATACATGATCAACCCTAGGATTTGACAATCATGTTACAGCCCGTAGGCAGATAGTAAATAAAGGTACAATACGAGCTAACACGTGCTCGCCGGCTAAACGCCTCAAAAGAATAATTTTACAATAAAGTGGGAGGACAAAAAGAAACCCACTCGTTGCCAGGGTTACGCCTGGTGGTCACCATCTGGCTGGAAGACAGGTGGATCCTCTGGTGCTGCTCCGATATCTGGCCACACAAAACCAGCTGGGTCAGACCCCAGAAGAGCAAGTGTCACAAAGGAGGCTTCACTTAGGAACTAAAACCAGCATAGTAAAGGTAATTAAAAAATAGTGATCATAGCTGAGATAACAATAATATATTGAACACGGAGAAACCGTTCAAGTAGCCAGACTGCAACCCTTAAACCAAACAAGGACCGGGGTTGCAATCCTTCGCCTGAATAGAAACCCGCCTCAATTACTATTGATAAGGTAACAAGACAATAAACGAAGAGAGGACACAGAACTGCTCCGGAAGCCAGGTTACAACCCTTAAACCAAACAAGGACCGGGGTTGTAACCCTTCGCCTGAACAGAAATGGACCCCTGATCTTTATTGTTAAGGCCAGTATAAATAATCATGGTATTGAAGTAAAGGTAAAACATGACGAGCATGACAGGGGGTTACAATAAGACAATAAACGAAGAAAGGACACAGAACTGCTCCGGGAGCCAGGTTACAACCCTTAAACCAAACAAGGACCGGGGTTGTAACCCTTCGCCTGAACAGAACTGAACCCCTGATATTTATTGTTAAGGCGGGCACAATAAGCAGGACGATATATGAAAAGATAACCATGGAACTATTCAGATAGCCAAGTTACAACCCTTAAACCAAACAAGGACCGGGGTTGTAACCCTTCATCTGAACAGAACTTGGTATCCCATCATTTATCGATACAAGAAATCATGTCCAGATACAATCTTGTACAGGATCAGGATAAGACTAAGCTGGAATAAACTTCATCCAATCAATCACGGCCAATCAAGAGTACGGCTTGATACTTTTAACTAACTAGGGTTATCACAAGCCTAGTTACTAGCAAGATGCAATGAGATTATCCCGACAGCCACAAGCCCTGCAGACCATCCAGGTTATCCGGGTCGAATGTCTATTTAGGAAGAATGTAACACATGACTGTGTGCTGGAAATGTGCCCTACTCGTCGGTAGGCTACAAGTCCACTGAATGCGTCCAGATAACGGGATTGCCTGTAGCTGGGAATCTCTTCATGACTACTGAATCATTCTAGTTAATTAGCCTTAGTCAATTTCAGTAGGTACCCCTGACCGTGGTACTCAGGGGTCCCCATCCTAAACATGATGCAAGACAGTACCAGTTTATTTGTACAAACACAATCGCCCACGGTGTCCAAGTCTTTCATACTTGTTATGTCAGGCTAGCTGTCGTAACAGCATACGAGATATATCATGTCAGTTTACTTGTCAAGAGTGCGCCACAGCGGGCCACTATCGTGTTCTATTCTTACAATATTATGAATGAGAGAAACTTGCATAAAATAACTAGAGACATATTCTTGCTGCTAAGGAAAAGATCTACAACTTCCACATTGGGAGTTGGGAGAAATTCGATCAATAATTTAGTCAATTAGGACATATAACAGTTAGTAATAGTCAAAATATGCATTATGCGGCCTATTCTGCGACATGCATGCAACTGCGACACCATATGCGCCTACTGCGACATACGCCTTAATGCGGCTCATGTGCGACATGATATGCGCCTACCGCGACATGCGCCTCATGTGGCTCAACTGCGACATGATATGCGCCTACCGCGACATGCGCCTCATTGCAACATGCGCCTACTGCGACATGCGCCTTATGCGACATGATATGCGGCTACTGCGACATGCGCTTCATTGCAACATGCGCCTACTGCGACATGCGCCTTCTGCGACATGATATGCGGCTACCGCGACATGCGCTTCATTGCAACATACGCCTTCTGCGACATGATATGCGGCTACCGCGACATGCGCTTCATTGCAACATGCGCCTTCTGCGACATGCGCCTTTTGCGACATGATATGCGGCTACCGCGACATGCGCTTCATTGTAACATGCGCCTTCTGCGACATGATATGCGGCTACCGTGACATGCGCTTCATGCTGCAGATGAACGTAGAAATGACCAGAAATTGTTTTGGCCATAACTTCCTCATCCGAAGTCGAAATCAAGCGAAACAAAAGCCAAAACTGCATGAAATTGAATTCTCTACAACATAGAAACACTAGTTTTCAAAAATAACCAAGTTTTAGAGATCAAAACCATGAAAAACCGAAAAGTTTACAAACTTAGATCTACAAGAATCCATCCATCAAATCCAAAAATATCAAGTTCTAAAGAGGCTTAGAATCAAGTAAGGAAGAGAATGGAACAATAAAACTTGAGATCCATCATGAAGCAAGTTTGTACTTGCCTAGCTCTCTTTCCTGGTAGGTGGAAGAGTAAATGGTGGAGAAGAAGAAGTGAAGGAGAAGAATAAATGAAGAGAGAGAGTTAGATAGAAATATAAAGGAGGGTGGTGGTGGTAGGTGGGGGTTTTCTTTTGGTTCATGATGAACCCAAAAGCAAACCAAACCAAGCTAAGCCGAACCAAGCTAAGCCATAACCAATGACATGCCAAATAACCATGCAGGAAAATACGCAATACGAGTCGAGAATACGTACACGTATACCAAGATACGTAATACGAACTATAGGCATTATAACTCTACCCACCTTAAAAGAATTCCGTCCTCGGAATTTAATCAAGAGGCTAGAATTGCAAGGACAAGCTATACTAATCGTAAGCTATAACAAGCAGTCTATCATGCAGTCATTTATTCAAGCAAGGAATTGAAAGCATAAGGCATAAGGAGGACATTATACCTTACGAGTCAAACAGGTCGGGATATCGCGATCGGATATCATCCTCACGCTCCCACGTCGACTCACCCAAAGAGTGATGACCCCAAGCAACTCGGACTAACTTGATAGTCTTGTTCTTGAGTGTCTTCTCTCTTCGGTCCAATATAGACACCGGCCTCTCCTCATACGAAAGGTTGGTACCAACAACCAATTCCGAATGATCCAGGATGTGGCTCGGGTCCGGGATATACCGTCGCAGTTGGGATACATGAAATACGTCATGCACCTCACGTAGCGACGGTGGAAGAGCGAGACGATAGGATATATCTCCTACTCGCTCCAGAATGTCGAACGGCCCTATATACCTAGGACTAAGCTTTCCCCGCACGCCGAAACGAATGACGCCACGGGTAGGCGAGATCCTAAGGAATACATGGTCGCCGACAGAAAATTCAAGGGGTCGCCGATGAGAATCGGCCCAATGACGCTGGCGATCTTGGGCAACTCGAAGATGATCTCTGACTCTTCTGACCACTTCAACGGTCTGAGCAATCATTTTCGGACCAAGCATCTGCCTCTCTCCAATATCGTCCCAGGCTAGCGGGGATCGACACTTCCTACCATATAATGCCTCGAACGGAGCCATCTGGATACTGGCTTGGAAACTGTTGTTTACGAGAACTCCACCAGGTGCACGTGATCTTTCCACGAACCACCGAAGTCGAGTGTACATGACCACAACATATCTTCAAGAGTCTGGATCGTACGCTCCGACTGGCCATCTGTCTGCGGATGATAAGCCGAACTGAACTGGAGGTGAGTTCCCAAACTTTCTTGCAAGCTACGCCAAAAGTGTGACATAAATCTTGAATCTCTATCTGAAGTGATACTGACTGGTACACCGTGCAACCTGACAATCTGCCGGAGATACATCTCCGCTAGCTGAGCCGTCGACTGACCAACTCTGAACGGGAGAAAGTGAGCCACCTTCGTGAGCCTGTCTATGACAACCCAAATAGCGTCTCTGCCCGCCGGGGATCTACGCAATCCAGTCACAAAATCCATGGTTACATGCTCCCATTTCCACTCGGGAATCGGCAACGGTTGAAGTAGTCCAGCTGGTCTCTGATGTTCAGCCTTAACTTGTTGGCAGACTAAACAACGAGAGACAAACCAGGCTATCTTCCTCTTCATGCCATTCCACCAAAAGTGCTGGCGGATATCACGGTACATCTTCGTGCCACCGGGATGAATGGAATACTGCGAACTGTGGGACTCTGCCATGATCTCCTGTCTGATATCTCCACTGGGTACACAAAGACGCTTACCATGTCGAAGTGTACCGTCTTCATGAATGCATAACTCTGGTCTTCGTCCTGCCTCACACTCTGCTCTGAGTCGCTGAAGCTTGGAATCTGCTGACTGTGCCATCCGGATCCTCTCGACTATAGTGGACTGAACTTGCATGCTGGCCATCAATGCCACACTGGAAGGGAGGACAACTTCTACACCCATCTTCTGAAGATCGGCTAACAGTTCTGGTTGCGCTGTCAGAAAATAAACTCCTGCCCTCCTGCTCAATGCATCTGCAACAACGTTGGCCTTTCCCGGGTGATACTGCAGGTTGACATCATAATCCACAAGCAGCTCTAGCCATCTCCTCTGACGCATGTTGAGATCCTTCTGGGTTAAAACATACTTCAGGCTCTTGTGGTCGGTGAAAATTTCCACCCTATCTTCGTATAGGTAGTGCCTCCACAACTTAAGTGCAAACACTACTGCTGCCAGCTCCAAGTCATGGGTTGGGTAATTTCTCTCATGATCACGAAGTTGCCATGACGCATAAGCTATTACCTTCCCATGCTGCATCAGAACACATCCTAAACCTCTGCCCGAAGCATCACAATACACTGAGAATCCTCCAGTTCCATCTGGAAGCGTGAGAATAGGAGCCGTCATCAAGCCTCGCTTCAACCTCTCAAAAGAATTCTGACATTCTGCTGTCCAAGCAAACTGCACATCCTTGCGGGTCAACTGGGTCAATGGCGCTGAAATTCGAGCAAAGTCTGAAACAAATCGCCGGTAGTAACCGGCCAAGCCAAGAAAACTACGGACATCTGCCACTGTGCTAGGTACTGGCCATGTTTCAATGGCCACGATCTTCTGGGGATCCACTTCAACTCCTCCTCGGGTGATGATATGACCCAAGTATGAAATACGATCGAGCCAGAACTCGCATTTACTAAACTTGGCATACAACTGGTGCTCTCTGAGAATATGAAGAACAACTCTAAGGTGCTGATCATGCTCCGCTTCACTCTTGCTGTAGACCAGGATGTCGTCTAGGAACACAATCACGAACTGATCCAAATAGGGCATAAAGATGCGATTCATGAGGTCCATGAATACAGCCGGCGCATTGGTTGCTCCAAATGGCATCACAAGGAACTCCCAATGTCCATACCTAGATCTGAAAGCTGTCTTCGGGATGTCCTGCTCTCTGACTCTAATTTGATGATAGCCTGACCGCAAGTCAATCTTCGAGAATACTGACGCCCCTTTGAGTTGATCAAACAAGTCATCTATCCTCGGGAGAGGATATCTGTTCTTGATTGTCACTGAGTTCAAGGTACGATAATCAACACACAATCTGGACGTACCATCCTTCTTTTTCACAAGAAGCATCGGGGCTCCCCAAGACGATCCACTAGCACGAATGAATCCCTTGGTTCTAAGTTCTTCAATCATCTTGTACAATATCTCTAGCTCTGATGGCGCCATCCTGTAGACTCTCTCTGACACTGGGGCTGTTCCGGGAATCAAGTCGATGGTAAACTCGATCTCTCGCACTGGCGGCATCCCTGGAAGCTCTTCGGGGAAAACATCTGGAAACTCTTCGACTATCCGAGGCAACTGCACTGCTGCTACTGCCATCCGCAACACTGGAGGAGAAGGTTCAACTTCGCCTCGGGAGAAAGAAAACTCTGGCTCACCTGGAATGCTAAAAATAACCCTGCCAATGTGGCAGTCTATCCTAGCATACTGGTCCCTCAACCAATCCATCCCTAAGACCACATCATAATCGGCCATCGGGAACTCTATCAATCTAGCAGGGAATTCTCTACCGCTAACTACGATCCGACACGAGGAAAACACTCTATCTACTCCCACAAGTCCGTTACCAGTAAGTATATTGAGCCTTACTGATAATGACTCGGGCTCCAGTCCTACCCGTGTCGCAAATCGTGCAGACATAAATGAATGCGAGGCACCAGAATCAAATAATACTGAAGCTGGAAAGGTGTTAACGAGAATAGTACCTGCCACCACCTCACCTGGTGCTATTCCTTCTTCTCCCATGGTCAAAGCCAGCACTTGACCATGTCCTCTGGGTGCGGGTCCCCTCTGCTGAAAATTCCTCTGCCTGCTCTGGATCAGGGCTTGGGCTTGGGCATACTGTTGCGGTCTCTGCTGCTGGAATGCCTGGGCCTGCGTCGGCAATGGCCTCGGGAACGGGTACTGCAGCTGCTGCTGGACTGGTGCTGGTCCTCTAACTGAAGGACTAGAGAAAGCGGATGAACTCCCCCTGTTCGGGCAGTTCCCAACCCTATGGTCCGGGGCACCACAAACCAAGCACAAACCCTGTGCTCTACGACATTCTGATACCACATGCCCTGGCTTTCCGCAGTGTGAACATCCCACTACGGAAGACTGCTTCTGCTTCTGCTGCTGAGGGTGCGTCGGGGTGGAATGTTGAACCGACGTCACTGAGGCCGCCCGCCTCGGAGCTCCAATGGTCAAAGCCCTGGCTGCCGGGGCTGGTGCTGATGACTGATTCATCTGGCCGTGAGATCGCTTCCGACCTCCGGTCCTATCCACGATCCTCTGGGATGTATACTCATACCTTCGGGCTGCTCTCAACACTGCATCAAAAGTCTGATGCTCAAACTGCTCCACCGCCAATAAAATCTCCAGATGAAGCCCCTGCTGGAACCGCTGGGCTCTATCGAACTCGGTCGCCACCAAGGTGGGAGCAAACCGACTAAGCCTGGAGAACTCGGCCGCATATCCATCGACCGTCCTGTCCATCTGCTTCAGATTGGTGAACCTCGTCTGTAGATCATACCGAGCTACAGCATCAAAATACTTGGTCTGGAATCTCTCCCTGAATACTGCCCATGAAATAGGGGCCACTAATCCATCGGCCTGCGCTGCCCACCAACTGCGGGCAAGATCTAGTAACTGCAGGCGCACTACGGCCACCTTCTCATTCTCTGGAGTCCTGGCTGCTTCTAGAATCACCTCTGTGTCCTGAAGCCAAGCATCTGCAGCGATCGCATCTTTACTGCCATCGAAGAAGGGAGGGTTCAAGCGCTTGAAGCTGTTGGCCGCGCTATTACCCTGATGACCTCCTCTGGTCAAAGCATCTGCCACCGCCTGGTGTAAGGCATCTCCGCGACGATCTTGGGAAGCTAATAGCGTCCTGATGAGACCCACCAAAGTGCCATCATCATGCTCTGCTGGCTGGATGGGCTGAACTGGTGGTTCTCCTTCGATAGGCATAACTCTGGAGGCTACTCCTGAATGTTGGGCTTGATCTCCAGGTTGCTGCTGGTCCGCTGGAGGTACTCCGCCTTGCTGATCGGCAGGTCCAGGAACAATGCCGCTGAAGAAGACGACATAGGAAACAATAAGGAAGGACCAGGACAGATCAACGATACAAGCATGTGATCAGGTCAAGATTTTCAGGGATCAAGAGGATACGAGTAGAGATCAAGGGCGAGTACTGATTGAGACATCTATTCGGTAAACCCTCACATATCTTGAATTACAAGACCTGTATGGGCCACCACTAAAACCATGTCACGCCCCAGAACCATAATACTGGAGAGCGGGGGCAGACATAGCCAGCTACGTATAATAAAATGGAATCCACGTCACTATACGGTCACGGCTGTCTAGATATATGAGGGTTTAACTATAATCCATCAGTCTCCTATGGTCAAGATCAAACCTATTGTCTCAATCACAAGCAAGTAATAGCAGTCACAAGATATTAGAGCATCAATATACAATAGTAAGGCGTCCCATACATTACATATTGGATGATCATGAAGCTAGTCATACAAAATGTCAGGACTAGCAAGAGTTTTAGTCAATACATGATCAACCCTAGGATTTGTCAATCATGTTACAACCCGTAGGCAGACAGTAAATAAAGGTGCAATACGAGCTAACACGTGCTCGCCGGCTAAACGCCTCAAAAGAATAATTTTACAATAAAGTGGGAGGACAAAAAGAAACTCACTCGTTGCCAGGGTTACGCCTGGTGGTCACCATCTGGCTGGAAGACAGGTGGATCCTCTGGTGCTGCTCCGATATCTGGCCACACAAAACCAGCTGGGTCAGACCCCAGAAGAGCAAGTGCCACAAAGGAGGCTTCACTTAGGAACTAAAACCAGCATAGTAAAGGTAATTAAAAGATAGTGATCATAGCTGAGATAACAATAATATATTGAACACGGAGAAACCATTCAAGTAGCCAGACTGTAACCCTTAAACCAAACAAGGACCGGGGTTGCAATTCTTCGCCTGAATAGAAACCCGCCTCAATTACTATTGATAAGGTAACAAGACAATAAACGAAGAGAGGACACAGAACTGCTCCGGAAGCCAGGTTACAACCCTTAAACCAAACAAGGACCGGGGTTGTAACCCTTCGTCTGAACAGAACTGGACCCCTGATCTTTATTGTTAAGGCCAGTATAAATAATCATGGTATTGAAGTAAAGGTAAAACATGACGAGCATGACAGGGGGTTACAATAAGACAATAAACGAAGAGAGGACACATAACTGCTCCGGGAGCCAGGTTACAACCCTTAAACCAAACAAGGACCGGGATTGTAACCCTTCGCCTGAACAGAATTGGACCCCTGATCTTTATTGTTAAGGCGGGCACAATAAGCAGGACGATATATGATAAGATAACCATGGAACTATTCAGATAGCCAAGTTACAACCCTTAAACCAAACAAGGACCGGGGTTGTAACCCTTCATCTGAACAGAACTTGGTATCCCATCATTTATCGATACAAGAAATCATGTCCAGATACAATCTTGTACAGGATCAGGATAAGACTAAGCTGGAATAAACTTCATCCAATCAATCACGGCCAATCAAGAGTACGGCTTGATACTTTTAACTAACTAGGGTTATCACAAGCCTAGTTACTAGCAAGATGCAATGAGATTATCCCGACAGCCACAAGCCCTGCAGACCATCCAGGTTATCCGGGTCGAATGTCTATTTAGGAAGAATGCAACACATGACTGTGTGCTGGAAATGTGCCCTACTCGTCGGTAGGCTACAAGTCCACTGAATGCGCCCAGATAACGGGATTGCCTGTAGCTGGAAATCTCTTCATGACTACTGAATCATTCTAGTTAATTAGCCTTAGTCAATTTCAGTAGGTACCCCTGACCGTGGTACTCAGGGGTCCCCATCCTAAACATGATGCAAGACAGTACCAGTTTATTTATACAAACACAATCGCCCACGGTGTCCAAGTCTTTCATACTTCTCATGTCAGGCTAGCTGTCGTAACAGCATGTCGAGATATATCATGTCAGTTTACTTGTCAAGAGTGCGCCACAGCAGGCCACTATCGTGTTCTATTCTTACAATATTATGAATGAGAGAAACTTGCATAAAATAACTAGAGACATATTCTTGCTGCTAAGGAAAAGATCTACAACTTCCACGTTGGGAGTTGGAAGAAATTCGATCAATAATTCAGTCAATTAGGACATATAACAGTTAGTAATAGTCAAAATATGCATTATGCGGCCTATTCTGCGACATGCATGCAACTGCGACACCATATGCACCTACTGCGACATGCACCTTAATGCGGCTCATGTGCGACATGATATGCGCCTACCGCGACATGCGCCTCATGTGGCTCAACTGCGACATGATATGCGCCTACCGCGACATGCGCCTCATTGCAACATGCGCCTACTGCGACATGCGCCTTCTGCGACATGATATGCGGCTACTGCGACATGCGCTTCATTGCAACATGCGTCTACTGCGACATGCGCCTTCTGCCACATGATATACGGCTACCGCGACATGCGCTTTATTGCAACATGCGCCTTCTGCGACATGATATGCGGCTACCGCGACATGCGCTTCATTGCAACATGCGCCTTCTACGACATGCGCCTTCTGCGACATGATATGCGGCTACCGCGACATGCACTTCATTGCAACATGCGCCTTCTGCGACATGATATGCGGCTACCGCGACATGCGCTTCATGCTGCAGATGAACGTAGAAATGATCAGAAATTGTTTTGGCCATAACTTCCTCATCCGAAGTCGAAATCAAGCGAAACATAAGCCAAAACTGCATGAAATTGAATTCTCTACAACATAGAAACACTAGTTTTCGAAAATAACAAAGTTTTAGAGATCAAAACCAAGAAAACCGAAAAGTTTACAAACTTAGATCTACAAGAATCCATCCATCAAATCCAAAAATGTCAAGTTCTAAAGAGGCTTAGAATCAAGTAAGGAAGAGAATGGAACAATAAAACTTGAGATCCATCATGAAGCAAGTTTGCACTTGCCTAGCTCTCTTTCCTGGTAGGTGGAAGAGTAAATGGTGGAGAAGAAGAAGTGAAGGAGAAGAATAAATGAAGAGAGAGAGAGTTAGATGGAAATAAAAAGGAGGGTGGTGGTGGTAGGTGGGGGTTTTCTTTTGGTTCATGATGAACCCAAAAGCAAACCAAACCAAGCTAAGCCGAACCAAGCTAAGCCATAACCAATGACATGCCAAATAACCATGCAGGAAAATACGCAATACGAGTCGAGAATACGTACACGTATACCAAGATACGTAATACGAACTATAGGCATTACAGCAGTCCCCGCAGCAACTTCCCGTTGTTTCGACGAGATCCCACGTTTGGTTGGACGCAGCAAGTGCTTGGTAAGTGTCTAATCGCAGCAACTGCGTGGTAACTGTCCCATGTATTTTTTCAACATCCAGTTGTATCAAAAATTGGAGGGAAGTGCATGGTAAGTGAAGAGGGAAAAAGAAAAATAGAAAGAGACTACGAGCACCGCCACCCTGGCCGTACTCGATTGGTGGGCGAGCACCGACGGCCAGCACCGCCGGCGAGCACCGACGACGAGCACCGACGCGCGAGGCGGTGGCAGCTTCCAGATCTGACGACTGTAGCTCCAGGAGGACGGCGAGGCGGTGGCGGTGAAGAGGTGGTGGCGGTGAAGAGGTGGATGGTGGCGGTGGTCATGTGGTGGTGGTGAAGAGGTGGATGGTGGTGGCGGTGGTCTTGTGGTGGTGGTGGCGGTGGTCTTGTGGTGGTGGTCTTGTGGTGGTGGTCTTGTGGTGGTGGTGGCGGTGGTCTTGTGGTGGCGGTGGCGGTAAAGAGGTGGATGGTGGTGGCGGTGAAGAGGTGGACGCGCGAGGCGGTGGCGGTGGCGGTGAAGAGGTGGATGGTGGTGGCGGTGGTCTTGTGGTGATGGTGGTGAGGAAAGGGAAGAGTGGAGAGGAAAGGAAAGAGGAAAGAGAAGAGGTGTGATAGTTGGTGGCGGTGGTGTTGTGGTCTCCAACATAATAGCTGTGATAGTTTAGTAATTAATATGATTAATAGTTTATGTTAACAAAAACATTTTTAGTAATTAATATGATAATAACAAGAATCTGAAAATATGTATATATTAATTATTATTTAATTTTTAAAAAATAATTAATAATAATAATAATAATAATAATAATAATAATAATAATAATAATAATAATAATAATAATTTCTTAATTTCCTCCTTAACACAAAATAATAATGAATAATAGTAGTTTGGTGGGGGGTAAGCATACCTAGGTTTACCACATCTCCAAAAAAATTTCCACTTTCAACTATCCAAACAACCAAACTACTTTTTTTTCACTTACAACAACCATCCAAACACCAAACCAATTTTTCTTTCACTTTCAGCAGACAAAAATTACTCCATCCAAACACATTTTGGGAAGTGCCACTTGCCGCAAGTCAACGAAAACTCAACTTGCTGCAAGTGTCACTTTCACACTTTCAAAGAGTTACATCTATCCAAACAGACCCCAAGAGGGAGTAGGAGTAGGAGTAGGAAGACAATGGGCGAACAAGAGTAACTACTGATTTGTTTTAGTCTGAGGGCGCGTTTGGTTCAAGTTTTTGTGGTTTGAAAATGAGTTTTGAATTTCTTACCCATGTTTGGTATGTTTAGGATTGGAAATGAGGAGAGAATAGGAGAAGCTTAGGGGGAAAAGCTATTCCATTGACTTGGGAAAGCTATTCCCAAGTCTCCCCGGAAATAGATTTGCTTTTCTAGGAATGATGTTTGGCTATTTAGTTTGGACGGTTATACTCTCTTTTTATTTTTAAATTTTCAACTTCTATCCCAAACATGTAAATCATCATGAAATTAATGAAAGGGTATTAAAGAAAAACTAAATAAATTAATATTTCTATCCTAAACCAAACATGGAGATGAAATTTTTAAAATTTTTGAACTACCTATTCCCAACCTAACCAAACATGGGTATGAAAATGTTGAATTTCTTTCCCATGTAAAAGGAATTGAAAATCTATTTCTAGGAATACAAAAACTTAATCGAAACGAGCCCTCAATACTGCCACCTTTCTTCCAATTGATGTGGCAACATAATACATTTGATGTGGCAACATAATACATCAACTAGTCTGACATTAAATCTATCTAATGAGCTACGATTGATTGTGAGAATCTCTCAATTTTTATTCGTAAAATTCTATTTAATTGGGATTAATTTACAGAAAAAAAATTAACAAAAAAGAAGAAGAAGAAGAAAATAGCCCAAATAAAAGGGGAGGCTTGGCATGTACCAGATAACTAATACTAGAGGAGATGGGTGGCACCGTGGCTGAGTCATGGAGACTCTTGGAGACTTTGATTTGACGGAAGGACGGAGAGAGGAGGGTTTGTTGGTAGAATAGTAGTGGTAGAAGAAACGGAGGTTGAATATGCCATTGGAAGGAGGTTCCACAGCTCCCTCCCGTTCCCCCCAAATGGAGGGAATAGCTCCGGCTCCGCTCATGCCGGCTTCGATCAAAGAAAATTTGGGTTTCGACGATTTATGGACATCATGTTTCGACTGTCTATGGAAATTAGGTTTCGTCTTTGGAGGTCCGCCAAATAGGGATTAGGGGGTCCCGAGCATACTTGAGCAGACTCAGTAGTCCGCACAACAGGTGCTGGCCGGGCTTGGGCCGGGGGGGTTGCTTACTTGCTTCATTGTCTAGGGGGTTGCCCATGCCTGGGGGTTGCCCAAGCCAGCAGTCTTGCCAAACTTACCCCTGGGCTGGTCCTGCCAATAACACTATTAAGAATTTTAGAATATAAAATCTAGCTTCTACAAAAGAGGATCGACTTCTCGAATGATATTAGAAAAGAGAGAATCATCGGACATCAAGTTGAAAATTTGTTGTTTCTTTCATTTCAAGCGTAACGAAGAACTGTCATTATAACAGTTATTAACAAGTAATGAATGATCACTAAGAAGATAAAGTTTTTCCTAAAAGGTCCAATAATAAATAATAGTTCACTGTCCTTGGGTCTATTTGTGATATGAATGACATTATTAAGCCTATCTCATGGAATTATGACAAAACTTGTACAATGTAGAAAGTGACTATTAACTAATTACTTGCTTTTAAGTACTGCATCCAAATGTTAGTCAATTCAAATTCCATCTATCTCAAGTTGTTTATAGTACTCTTAGTTGCAAAGCACATAAAAAAAAATTTGACCTTCAATGGTGTTGTAACTTTCTAAATACCTTTTATTAGTTACTAAGTTTTGTCAATTGAGTTTATTACTCTGAAAAGAAGGAGATTTATCATTATATAAGTCATCGTTGCACCATTACTCTCTCCTAACATTGGACTTGGAATAGAGGACACATGATTTGGGTGTTGATGCACGTAGGTAACTACTCTCACAAAGATTTTTATTAAGGTACCTCTTAAATCCTCATGAAAGTAGCACACCCTCATGCAATACCATGATTGCAAAAGTTTGGAATCCCACCAGCATGGATCAAATGCATAAATGGTTGTGGAAAATTAGAATTCTTTTTGGGTGCTAGTTAAGGATTTTATAGTAAAAGTTTTACATTCAACCAGAGAGTTTAGACACGGTCTGATCTCATATATTCACTTATTTATCTTTGGAGTGGAAGGCCTCATCAGAATTGGGCTGTTTGGAAGCTTGCAAGTGGGTTGCAAGTGAACATTTTTTTTTCAACTGTGTTGAAAGTGCCTTTGGTAGCTTGTAAGTAGGTCGTAAGTGTGTTGAAAGTGCACTAACATTGGCACTTTCAATGTATCTGCAATTGCATTACAACAATTAAGGTGTTTGGTTAGCCACTGCAAGTGCATTAAAAGTTGAAAGTTTTATTGCAAGTGGACAATTTTTGAACTGCGGTTGAAAATGAGTTGAACTCGTTGAAAGTGGAGAGTTTTTGACCTAATTTTTATTAATTCAGATTGATTAATTTATTTATTAACTAATAGTTTTTTGTTAATTTATCTTTAATTGAATAGGACAACACTTTTAGAAATTTGTTTATGTCAATTATTTATCAACTAAAAAGATAATGGCAGTTAATTAAAGAAGAATTAAACTTTTTTGTTAATTTATTGTGTGTTAGTTAGTATTTCCTTAATTATGTTTTTGTAATTTTTAATTAAATTTTTGTTACTTAATTTTTGTTAATCAAAATTTTGTTAATCAAATTTTCAATAATTATAGTTTTCTGTTAATTTAAATTTGGTTTTTTTTATTAGATTTGTTAATTATATATTTTAAAATTACATTTTCGTTATTAATTAGTTCTCTATTAATTAAAAAAAAACTAATGATAGTTAATTTTAGGTTAATTAAGGTTGATTTTTTTAATTTTTGTTTATTTTAAATAATTTATTTTTGTTAATTAATTGTTAATAATTTATTAGTTAATAGAAAATTTAATTTTTACTTTTACTTTTTTATGTTGTTATTCAAATATTAAAAGACTATTTATAAGGGCACAACCTTTTTTACTCGGGGCTAGCCAGGATTAGGGCTAGCCAGGCTTTGAGGAACTTTTACTCGGGCTGTCCAAATTTTCTATTCAGGGGCTGTCCATTTTCTTCTTCTCCACTCTCTCTCTTCACAAACCCTAGCTTTCTTCTTTTTCTTCTTCTATCCATCTTCTTCTTCTCCACCATTTTCATTCTCACATCTTCATCAAAATCCTAGTTTTTTTCTCATCATCATCATCATCTTCTTCTTCTCCACCGTTTCCATCATCACCATCTCCATCAAAATCATAGTTTCCTTCTCTTTCCCAATTTCGATGGCACCCAAAAAATTAAATAAACCCTAAAATGTATGAAAATAAAGGTTAAATACTTCTTTCCTTACAAAGAATGCATGAAAATAAATCCTAAAATGCTTATTTCACTCTATTATCAAGATTGAAATAAACCCTAATATATTTTTTTTCATTCGGGAATGTCGACTTTAGGACTGCCAGAAATTGTGGCAGTCCTGAAAGGAACTTGCTGTACAGCAAGTATCTTTCAGGACTGCCTCAATTTCTGGCAGTCCTCAATATGTCTAGGACTGCCAGAAATTGTGGCAGTCCTGTTGTAGAGCATGTCTCTTTCAGGACTGCCACAATTCCTGACAGTCCTCATTACTTCTAGGACTGCCAGGAATTGTGGCAGTCCTCATTACTTTCAGGACTGTCACAATTCCTGGCAGTCCTCATTATCTTTTATACCTACCACTTGGATAGCCCTGAGTAATTTTTTCAGTGGCAAACTTGTAAATAATGAAAAACTAACATTTGGACAGCCCTTAGTAAAATATGTTGTGCCCTTATAATTTACCTATTAAAACTCCAAATATTAAATTTCAAAAAGTATGAAAGTGGAACTTGCTAAAAACATTTTTTGTTGTCATCCAAACTTTAACTCAAATCACTCCATCTTCATCTTCGCTCGTCTTTTCCAAAACAAAATGCCAAGTTAGCTCTTTATGCCCGGAAGCAACCGTCTTTCAGACACAGTAGGTAGGTCCATCATCTAGTACTATGAACTAATAGTCTAATGCCATTTCATTTGAAAAGACATATGTTAACAGAAATTTTCATCCATATAGATGAAATGAACTTCCTAAAAATAGTAGCAATTTTTTTTTTTTTAATTTTTATTGAGAGGGACACGTCGTCATAGGAGATGACTGGCACGCTGAGGTTGACGCCGCACCATCGGCCAACTAACGGGGCAGTACCACCGCCATAGGAGATGGCGCGCGTGCTTACGTGGCAGAACCCACGCCATCGAAGATGGCGGTTGGGCTTACGTGTACAGGCCGCGTGCCATAAAGGATGGCGGTGGCATGGGAGTTCCCACCTAACGCTGCGCACAGATGGCGCCATAGTAGAATCACAATACCAATAGTTGGCTTCATTTGGTCGTCAAGAAAGTGAGAATTGTATGTAATTCCCACTATGAACTCAATTCTGACTATCCAATACAAAAAATAGAAATCTAAATTCTATCATGGAGACTTGTGAAAACAGTTTCCAAAGTTTATACGTTAGTAGTATTCATGCACTACATATAAGCTTTGTTGCACCGCTATACCTAGAAGATACAGCACCCGCCATTCAAAATGGCGTCGACTATGCCACCTAAGCGAGGCCGCCATTAGTAATGGCAGGCTCTCCGCCACGTCAGCAGCAACGCCATCAGATATGGCGAGCAAGACCCATTCGGCTGTAACAAGTCGCCACCTCAGCGCGTCCGCCATCTCCTATGGCGATGTGTCCCTCTAAATATAAATTTCAGAAAGTTTTCCTCTTTGCTGCTATTTTTAGGAAGTTCATCCCTCTGGATGTAAATTTCTGATATGTTAATCATTCCAAGCATATAATGTCACTTTTCAATAGCCGCCCAAACTAAATCTATGAGTTGATAATGTGGGGTGTTGTGGTGAACCAACAATGGTAGTTTCATTTTCTAGATTCTAAAGAATATAGAAGTTCATTTCCAAGAATAATAAAGTTAGAAGTTTATTTGGTAGAACAATAAAGTTTAATAAAGTCTTATAATGATCATGTTCCAACCACAAGAAATGTAGTCTAAGTCTAAGAATTTTTACATTCAAAATAAAGCAACTCGTTTTGTAGAATAGTAAAATCTAATTGAAGTTCCATGATAGTCCCAATATATTTTGATTTTGAAGTTGAGTAAAAAATGAGGGAAGAAAATAATTCAAATGTGCTCAATCCATTTTTTATTATTTCCATTTGGTCCCAACTTAGTTTATTTTATTTTTTTTAAAAAAATGTGTCCCTAGGATAGTAATTTTTTTTAGTCCCATCTATTGGAGATGCTCTAAATATACACCACCAACAAAATATTTTCAAAAAAGAAATTATACATTGGATTCTATATTGCTCATTTGTTGCTGGTTATGTTTTTTTTTTCCCTCTTTTATTTTCTTGACCATCAAATCAAGCGTAACACAATAAATAAATAAATAAATATATATATATATATATATATATATATATATATATATATATATATATATATATATATATATATATATATATATATATATAAAGAAAGAAAGCTTCTTAATGTGAAAGTGATAAAATGGGTGCTTCCAAAATATGTTGTAACTTATCAAATCCATTGTTACAAAAATATTTATTTTTAAAATCCCCTACTATCTATCATTGTACATAGTTTTGTAATTTTCGATAATTCAGGACCAACTATGTTATTTGGCTCGTGCACGTGCACAGTCGGTACACGCGCATGGCTGAGGACGACGGAGTGGTAGGAGGGGGGGAGGGGGGGGTGGCGTCAACGGCATTAACGGAGAAAATGGCGGAGGATGGCAAAGCAGTAGGGAGGGGGAGGGAGGGAGGAGGCATTAACGTAAGAGGAGGAGGAGGAGGAGGAGGCGGAGCATGGGGGGGGGGGGGGGGGGGGGGGGTTATTTTACTACTCTGTATTTTATATAGTTAAGAATGTAAATAAAATAATCTAACCGAGACCGATGTTTGAACTTGGTTCAATGTCCTTAAGACAATATTCGTCCCGCACTGGTGCTTATGGTTTAATGACGATTAGTCTCCCATGATATAACGATTCTTCTCCTTCGGTAGTAGCACTTCACACCGCAGGAACATTACGAAACAATGTAAGTAGTCCCTCTCTCTCTCTCTCTCTTAGACTTAATGTTTGATGAATGAATTGAAGGAGTGAATTATTCAAACATGTATGCTTTTATATATGATAAAGAGACACAATAAAAATGACACATTTCCAATAGATTCGTTGCCATAGATTCGTTGTAATTGGATACACTTATTAGAAAATAATAATTAGTATTAATTAATAATTCAAATATATATTTATTTTTTCAACAATCCCCACATGAATGAATATTTGACTATGTGTAGTACAAACACAATACAGACACCTTACAGACATAATGTAGACAAAGGGAGAGAAAGAGATTATTTGAAAAGTTATTGTATCACGATAGGTAGCTTCTGGCCTTGAACCTTTCCTTGTAAATATTTATCGAGTTTGCTAGCTATCCAGTGAACATGATGTCTTGAACTGTTCAACTATTGTTGTAAACTTGCGTCAATAAATATCACAACTCCTTTTCGACCAATATTTTTTCTATTATTTTGTTCATTTTGGCCCTGAATATTTGCCTGATTTCATAAGTATTCTTAGAGAATTCAGCCTTATAATTTTCATAGAAATGTCCTTACTTCCACACTCATATTGGTGACTTCATAATAAGAGTATCATGCTATACTCCACTTGAATTTTAAGTCATATGAATCATTAGAAACAACGCTTACCCTAATTTTTTTTGCAGATGACACTATTATTTTTCATCCTAGAGAATGGAAAGAGTATTTAAATACTCATCAATGTCATTTAAGAATTTTACATAATTAGGTTGTCCCTTTGAACCTAGATCTTGGGATCTCCAGTCAACTAGGTTGTGTTTTTCTTTATGGAATTTCTTTTATCATAGGCTTCTAGCCCATTCCCTTCGATGACTTATATACTTGCTCTCTTGTCAAACCTTTAGTTAGTAGATTTGCAAAGTCTTTTTTTGATTTTACATAATCAATCGTGATATGCCATTAGAGAGAAGTCGTCTAACGGTATTGTGACGTCTCCGAATATGACTTGATTTACCGTTATAAATATGACTTTGTGTCCTACATATAGCAGATTGACTATCACAATATATACAAATTGCTGGTACGGATTTTAACCATATTGGAATATCCTCCAAGAAATTTTGAAGCCACTCTGCTTCTTCACTTGCTTTATCCAGAGCTATGAATTCAGATTCCATGGTTGATCTAGCTATACACATTTGTTTTGAGGATTTCCACGATATTGCTGCATCTCCAAGTGTAAAGACATATCCACTTGTGGATTTTGAGTCTTTAGTATCAGATATCCAATTTGCATTACTGTTGTAGAAGCTAAAAATCAAGGGACGCCCCTCATTAAAGGGCGCTATCATCAAGTGGTGCCAGATCATTAGGTTGCGCCAATCTCATGTTACGCCAAAGCCAGGGTGCGCAGCGCCACGTGGCAAGCCTCCTCGAGAAGCTGTAACGGCTGTCATCATTACTGACAACTGACATCACAAAAATAGAAGAAAATCTATTCAAATCTCGCACAACGCGACGCTCGAGAAGATTTTGTCAGCGTATAATTATTGCTGACAGCTGGTCCGCGCAAGTCGTCAAGTGGCGTAAGAATTAATCAATACAGCACAGATCAAGAACCAGTCAAAGGTGCCAGTTGTTGAGTTGCGCCTGCGCGTAACCTGGTTAGTTGGCGCCACTTGATCAAATTTTATGTCCAAAAGCAAGATGACGTGGCGCCCATGCCATTAATCTCGAAGAATGTGTCCACTACACTACCCACGACCACACGCATCTCACTCAAACGATGCTACGCATCCCCAGCATTTGAATTAACTGCTCGCACAACTGGACAAGAGGCACGCAACCTGAAGTGCACGCCACTCAGAAAACTACTTAACAGTTATTTTAAGAACTCTATAAATAGAGTTTCAAATCAGTCCCAAAGGAGGACTAATGATCATAATCTTCTGACAAAGTGTTGTTGCATTCTCCAGAGGCTTGTGTCTTCGATACCACATCATCCAAGGGATAAAGTGATCATCTTCTAATCAGATTTCTACAGTTGTACTTTCCCAGAAATCAATTGTACTCTTGTACTTTTTTCTTAGTTTGTAATCAAACTTTTATTTTTGCAAACAAAATGGCGACTCTACTGGAAACGACTTTCTCCTCCGATGAGAAAGTGACAACTCAATGTGATACCGCGTTGATCGGCAAGACGCAAAAGACTTTGGTCGTTCAAGTCGACCAAACCGCCTACGAAGCAATGATCAGTGCTGGGGGTACTAGGCGCACCTCAGTTGTTGCTAAGAGCTAGGCGCGCACTGTATGGACTCCTAAGTCCTCTGCAGTACCAACCACTATTTCTGCATAATCTGCGCCTACTGCCTCTCTGCCAACCACTGCCTCTGCGCAACCTGCGCCTACTGCCTCTTTGGCTCTGAACAAAGGGAAATGTCTTTTGGCTACTCCCTCCTCTTCCCCAGTTCTGAACTCTGAGAAGAACCTATCTAGCGGGAGTGCTAGACAGAACAAAGGAAAGCGCCCTTTGGCCTTTCCTCAACCTGCACAACCTGCGCATGTGGCCTCTCAGACACAAAACAAAGGAAAACGCACTTTAGCTACTCCCTCTCTTTCACCAAATATGAACTTGGCAAAGAATACATCTATTCCTGTCTTGTCACAGAACAAAGGAAAGTGTCCTTTGGCCTTTCTTCATTCTTTCTCGGTTCTTGACTCGACGGAAAACAAATCTGGTTGCGCCCTTGCACCAATCAGTGCAAAAGCTCTTTTGGGCAGAAACCTTACTCCTCATGATAGAGACAATCAAATTTCTGCTAAGAAAGTGAGTTCTGTCCAAACTAAACTTTTTTCCACCCAGTTGCGCCAGGCCAAGCGTATAGGAACATGTTGTGCAGCACAAAAAGAGATTCTGCCTACTCCCAAGAATGCAACTCAGGATCTTCTAAACCTGCACATCTTAAGATCCGAGCATGACAAACTGCTAGTATCTCAGACAGATACACAAGTGCCATACCTTTCTGACATGCGTACCTATATCAACAGGTGCCAGCCAGTATCAACTTCAGCAAGACGCAAGCAGCCTACGCCAGTAGCTAACTTGCGCCAGAGACAGACTTCTGAAGTCAAGAACCCTCTTACATATGCTAATCAACTTAGCACTTCCTTGTACACTCAGGGAACAAGACATCTCAAGAATCGAAATCATGTTCCTAACATCGTTAAAGAATATGTTCCTCCGACTTCTTCTCGTTCTGTTGTGGTAACCGATCTCCGTAAACTTCTTGAACAGAAGCGAAAGATCACAAATCCCTCTCATCCACATGTAATATAGCCACAAGAACACCACTGTAATCATCACCATGAGGTGGTTATCAAATGCTATTGTCAGTCAGCTAAACGGTCTGTCTTCGATCGTCTGAACTACGCTCTGGTTCCTCAACCAATGATAGTGGATGAAGATGAATTGTTGTACGCTTCTGTCAGCATGATGTCTCGAAGCACTGGAGGTGAAAAGCGTCCAAGACGTAATGCATCCCGTAATCCTAGTTAACAGTACTTAGATCAGATTCGTGAGTCCGATGAAGGAGTATACCGACACACCAGACCAAGAAACCAAAAAATAATCGATCAAAGGAATCTTCCTTCTGACCAAGATACAATCAGTCAAAGGAATCTTTTTGATTCCAGCCAAGATGCCTTCAGTCAAAGGGATCTCTCCATCACTCATCCTGGGGTAGTTCCTTATATGATTTTGATGCCGATAGTAAACGTTCTGAACGGACCATCTTTTATACTAGCTCGTCTTCAATAGCTAGAGAAGTGACTACTTACGTCGTCACAAAAGATCAAGATGCTTCCAGCTCTAACAGTCAAGAGCAGAGAATTGCTGCCTTGGAGGCCAGTTTGAAGAGCATGGCTAAAATGATGACAGGCATGCATGCTGTCATTATGGCACAACACACGGTTCTACCCGTTGCGAATCCGATTCCGACCCAAGAACCTATAACGACATCTTCTCCCGTCAACATTGGTCTGGGGGTACAGTCTTCTCACACCGCTTCCATACCAGTACAGGCTACTCCAAGTCAATCGGGTGCTGGGGGTGGTGCTTATCATGCAGTACCTCCTCCCAACACATCAAATCAATCTACTGCTCCACAATCATCGGAAGATACTAACGAGGCCGTAAAACTTTTACGTACTCAATTTGAAGCCTTCAAACAAAAAGACGGCTTACAGAAGCTTGAGATCAAGCAGCCTTATCCCATGAAGTGGAAGGAAGTTCAGTTTTATCCCAAGTACAAGCTCCCAACCATTATGCTGTTTGATGGAAGCACATCCCCAAGTCAGTACCTCAATCACTTTGAGGTAATGACTGATCAACTATATCCAAACGATGCTCTACTCACTAGGGTATTCGTCGGATGCTTAGCAGGTACAGCTTATGACTGGTACCGTAGTTTGCCAGATGGTTGTAAACCTCATTCTCTCGATTCAAACAAATGTTCCTGGAACGATTTTATGAGGGAACAAATGACATGACTATGTCTGCCCTCATCAAGGCTATGATGTTAAATTTAAGGATTTGGTAATAGGGAAGAGATTCTAACTATATGCAATAATGATACGAAATTGAATAAGGTATTGTAAGAAATGGCTAGAGACAGAGAGAACACAAGGATTTTAAGTTATAGGAATTATTTTTGGATGAAAAAAAATGTGTAGAATTCAAAAGGATAATAATTGAAGGTGAACGTTGAAGAAATATGAAGGTTGATTTATAAATAAGAATAAATTTTGTATGACATGGTGGTATTAGGGTTGAATAAATACGAGACTTGATTTAAACAAGTACGAGGATTTCATAAACTGGATTTAGAGGTTTTGGATCTAAATTAAAACGAGGTGAAGGAATTTGAAAATTTGATTAAATGAATAAGTGTTGACTCCTAAATAAGACGCATATGTTTCGTGGAAAATATTTTTTTGAAGTTAGAAATTTTGTCTATGGTGATCATGGTAAAGGTTTAGATGACTAAAGGTTATAAAATTTTGATGATAGTCATATGAAGGTTGATTTTCATATTGGGACGAGAGAAAAAAAATATATGATTTGGCAAATGACAGACTTGATGGTGTTAGAGAGAAATGATTAACTTGACTCCTTATGAAATCTTTCCTTGTTTTCCCAAAAGGGTTTTTTTTTTCAATATCATTGAATCCTAGCTTCCTTAATCACGACCAAATCGACTTCGATTATATTTTCTTATCATAATTATATCTTGGTTTGTACTTAATTGAATTAAATTTGATTGTGACCTGAATCTCTATCCTTGTATGCTCGATCTCAGACTTTGTTGAACCTGTCCTCCATATTGTCTAAATCTTGATTTCTCCCAATTTGATCAACTTAGATAGTATCGAGACTAAATATTCTTATTACGTATTGTGATTGGAAATTTTTATGAAATTGGCTTTCATTCCTTAACTTTGATTTTGATTTTTTTTTTCTGAACCCTTTAAAGATAATGGGTAGTTACTTTTCTTTATTTTTATGATAAGTACCAGTTTTCATATAGGATGGTAGACTGCCTTACAGTTTTGATGATTTGTTGTTTTTGTAACTTTTGTTTAGCACCCTAGATTGCTTGTGTGTTTTGATACCCTATGACCATTTTGGTATTAGCATGACTAGTATACCTAGATGAGACTTTCACTACCACCGTATGTCATGACCCTGTATGCCGTTCTTTTTTTTTATGGTATAATTTGTTTAAGTTCTGGGACTTTGATTGTGGGGGTTTGACCTAGAAGGATTACGACCATTTTAATTTCGAGGACGAAATTTTTATAAGGTGGGTAGGATGTGAGCACCCTGAATTTCGGGTTGATTTTTTTTATTTTATTTTATTTTTTGATTGTTTAGTTTCATTAAATAATTTATTCTGTTATTTTCCTTAAGTGTGCCTTTTCCGTGCCATTGATATTTGGAGTATCAGGGATGTTCAACCTTGGAAATCTTCTTCATGAGTTTTGGAGTGGACAGGATTACCTTCATGATGGTATATAGTGTCCTATCCAAACTTGTTCCCTTGTGCTCTTTTTGCTTCGCTGAACTTCGGGTCGATTTAGACCATTTGATTATTATTTATTTTTTTTTTCCACTCTTTTCCTTGATCATTTTCAGCACGTTATCGTGACTTTTAATTTGGGAGCGCAAGACCAGTCAGTTTCTTGAAACCAACTCCTCATTTATGATCTACTCGAGATGCTCGTCACCCATGACCTTCGTGTCCCACTCAGACACGTCATTTTGTGCTCCATTTGATTCGCACAACTTTTCCGACACGTGACCCGATTTTATTTCACTCCACGGCGTCACATTCATCTTCCAACTTGATTTGTGGGTCCCCTGTCGACCAAAACCTGTCCGCCCCAATTATGGACATGGCCCACATTGAGCCTACTACCCGTCCGCCACTTGTGTCCCATTTATTGGAATCCCCATGTGCTACTTATTTGCCCATGATCATCGATTCCTAATTTTAATTTGATTTTTGCACAATGTCCGCTTTTGACCCAATCCGGCTCCACCGAGTCCAGCCCAGCACCATGTTTCTCTCCATCATAACACCCTCATAATTTATGCCCAAAAAAATATTAGGTACTCTCCTACATATTTTTCTATATTTATTGGGAATTTCTAATTATTTAATTCCCATAGAATTGGCTATTTTTCCCCTAATCTAATCCTAGCCTTTTGATTCACCTAAACAAATCCTAACCATTTATCCCCCCTCACATTCATAGCAGCCAACACCCATGCAAGGTGCCGGCCCTAACTCTAAGGAGAGACCTTTTTCTCTCTCTCTCATTTAATACAACCTTTTTCTCTCATCCTCTCTTCTCTCTCTTTCCATGCAACGAACCACAAAAACAACTCAACAAAAACAACAGCAGCCCACTCCTTCACACCCCGACCTCCATTCTCCTCCTCCCTGGCTCGACCACCACCTGGCCGGCCAGCTCCGCCGTGCCGCCGGCCGTCGACCACCAGCTCTGCCACCATCGACTCCTCCTCTTCCTTCCTCCTCCACCTCACAAAACCAACGCCACCACCATCAACTCCACCCCATCTCGCCATGGCCGTGCGCCGCCATCCACCGCCTTTGCTTCGCCATGGCCACCGCCCTTGCCTCGCCGTGGCCAGGCCGGCCTCCCCGCGCGAGCCCAGCACACAGCAGCAGTCGCTGTACCACAGCAGGCGCGCACACGCGCGCTCGCGCGGGCCGCCGTCGTGTGCCGCCGCGCCGCCTTGTGGGCCGCCATGGCTCGCCGTGGGTACACCCCACCCTGGGCACTTCTTCCCTGACGGCCACCGTCCTCCGGGATGCGTCGTCGAGGCGATTCGTGCGTTTTGCACGACGTTCCGTTGTGACGAGCTCGGAAACGACGCTGAAATCGTGCCCCGTCGTAGCGACTTCGTGCGTATTTTTCCGGAGATCCGACCGTTGGATCGGCGATTTCTTTGCTCCGTCGCAATCTTGGTATATCCTCCTTCATCTCTGTCAATTTTCGTCTGTTAATTTTATTGTTTGATATATGAAAACCGGCCACCAAGTTGACCGTTTAAATTGTATTAAATTTGGACAGTTTCGCGGGGCCAACTTCGTCAGCTTGTATCTCCTCCATCGCAGCTCCGTTTGGCGTGCTACCAGTTCCGGTGCGAAGCTGGTATAACCCTCTTACTACCCCTCTAGTTTCGTTTCATTGTGAGCTTGTTTGATTGGTTGAATTCGACGCCAAAGTTGGCCGTCCAAATTCGTAATTTCCAACTTGTAAAATTCTATTTTTGAACACGGGACTCCAGATTTCATTTCTGACACCACCATTAGACTTGTGGCGTCGTTCTGGCATGTTTTCATATAAAATTTGTTAGGTTTGGAGAACGTGGGCCCTGGCACGTTTTTCGATGCAAAGTGGGTCCCACATTTTGCGTCAACGGGACTTTTTGACACCGGCTCATCGGAATCCAATTCCGGATATACCGTTGAGTTCGTATCACCATTCTGGACTCGTTGACAGGTAGTTTGCTGAGTTTTGAGAACTTTGGCTCCGGCACGCATTTCCGTGCAAACCGGAATTCCAAGTTCTGGTCAACGGGCCAAATTGAGATCGGGTCAACGGAATCCAATTCTGGAGATACCGTTGGGTTTGTATCGACATTCTGGTTTTGTGGACATATAATTTGTTATATTTTATTGACTTGATTTTTTGCACGTTTTTTGGTGCAAAATGGCTCCGACACGGACACCGTTTTGACCCGAAATTACCTTTTTGTCCTTGTATCCAAATTGGACCGTTGGGTAGGCTATCCTAGCTAATTTGACCATTCTGGACACGTTGGCGATGTTTATTTCATCGTCCGACTATGTTTGTTGATAATTTCTCTGAGTTTAACTTTTTTATAATTAAATAATAATTAATTCATATAATGTTCGTATTTCGGGATTAGTACAACGAAACTGAGATCAGCCAATTCCAGTGATCTCACATCGCTAAAATTGACAAGTTGGACACGTGGATCACTATAATAAGATTATCAACCTTACCGATAATCTCTTTATCTCGATTTGTGTGTCGTAAGTTTCGACGTACAAATAACGAAGTACACTTTATATTAGACTAGAATTGACCCTATTTGACCAGAGTTGACCAGTTGACCCAAAGTCAACTGTAAGTCAACACTTGACCTAGTTTGACTAGATTATTGACCGAAGTCGACCTAGAGTTGTTTGACTTAGAAGAACCTAGAATAATGTAGATTGATTATAGAGATTCATTTATTACAACTTGAACACCTTGTAACCTGTGTTGCTTTAAATAGGACTCTGTGGCTTCAGTGGGACCCCCTATACTTATCAGCTGTTCAGGTTATCGAGGCGAGTACATTCTCTGATCATTTCATATCTTACTTAGAATTATTTCCTGCAGTAGATTACTTTACTTGTACTGTCACGACGGTCACACGGATTGGTACTATATGGATCCTTTCTTGAGATGTTATCCTTAGGGAGCATCGGGTACTACGTGTTCTGTGCGTTTCACTTACATGGCGTATCACTATGCTTCTTGGTTCACTTGATTACTTGCGACATGTACCCTCATGATCACAGAGTCTCTTGAATCTTACACAGTTGGGTAACCCCCAGACTCCCCATTTATGGGACATCCATGTATCACCCTTCGGGGGCCGTGCATGGAATCATATAACATAACTTGGTTGGATCCTTGTGTATTGATTGGGGGTACGGGGGAGTAGAAGTGGACATGTGAATAATACACCAGTAGTATCTTCATTGAATCATTCCGTAGTGTCTTCATTGAATCATCCCAGGCCATTTACATGTTCATGTTGTACTCTGACTCACTAGCCACTGTTAGTTCTCTATGTATAGTAGATATTTCTATTACAGCTCTCTCTCTGTTTACATACAGCATTTCTTTCAGTACCTGTATCTTACTTTACTGCATGATTATATTTTCTAACCTGCTATGAACTGTTGAGATGTAATGTGCTCGTTCCAGTCCTGACTGGACCTGTTGATAAATTTTACAGATAGCTTGGGGATTGCCTGCTAGCCTAGAGGAGACACTTTAGAGGTTGTTTAGATAGTTATTTTATTTTGTCTGGAGTTGTATTTACTTTCTGGATTACTGTATTTGAGTTTTGAGATGTATTTCTGGGTTTATGTATCTTAGACACTTAGACTTCTATCTCCTGTATTTATTTTGGGTTTCATGTTTTATCGATCTTTATCATGCTCTACCTTAGATGTGATTGAGACTGTATCTGCTATGTCACCCCCATTCGGGGAGTATAAACTGTTTAGTCTTATACTGTTAGATGCATTGAGACCTAGGACAGCGTTCTACCACCGACACTGCGGCGTAGGCTGGGCGTTGTTACGTTCTCGTACCCAAACAGTGGGCGCGGGTCGTGACATAATCCCAGTCAAAGGACGTACTACTCTTCTACCGTCTTCTCAGACGTTGACTATTCATCTTTCCTCTCATAACAAGCAGCCTCCTACTGCAAAGATGGAACAAGGAGAGCTCACCTCTTCTGAACCACTTATTATCGATCTCTATCGCAACAAGCCTTCTCCTTCTTCTTCTTCTCCTCCTCTGGTTATCAATCTGACTAAGCCTTCTGCTAAGGCCAAGAATCCTGTTGTAAATGATGATGTACAAATCAATAAAATAACATCTCCTTTGCACTATCCTGATGTCTTTTATTGTACTCGATGTTATTTGAAAATGCTAGATAACTTTGAACCATTTACAATAGGAGCAGTTCAACCTCTCCAAAATGAAGTACTGCTTGAACCAGTATTAGATTCCTTTTTTTTGGTTCATTCCAGGAAAAAAATGAACTTCCAATACTTTTTAGTAAAGGAACAGAACAGGAAACTACTCTCAATAGCGAAGACGAAAATGACGATAAGATAATGGGAGACTCCAACTTCATCGTTATAGCCTACAATCAAAAGATATTATTCAAAAGATGGGTTATAATTTTAAAGCTGGTCTTAATGGCGGTAAAGGAAGGCAAACTCCCATTCGTATCCCCGCTCTAAAAGAAAAATCACTGCAATACTACAGCAAAACGAAGCATAGATTAGGCTATACCTTGCCAATTCTAACACCAGAAGCTTCCGAATCTGACAAAGAAGAGCGATCTAACTCTTCTAATTCTGTTTCATGGGATTCTGACACCAGCGTCGGGTAAGTCCATCGAGTGACACTATCTTCTAATATGGTGTCTGTCGAATTCTCAGAGGATGATGAAGATGACGTAGTTGAACCTCCTGAAGTAGATCCTTGGGCACAAAGAATGGACACTCAGTGGAAACTTTATTTCGAACAACGAGAACCACCTACTGAAGATCAATTAATTCAGGTCGATGTTGGAGAATAGGGCTCGCCAAGACCAATTTTTATCAGTAAAAGCCTCCCAGAAGCGGATAAATAAGAATTAATTCAGCTTATCCGAGAATACATTGACGTCTTTGCCTAGAGTTATGAAGATATGCCAGGATTGGATCCTCAGATCGCTACCCACATACTCCATATTCTGCCTAATACAAGGCCAGTCAAACAACAACAACAACGTCGATTCAAACCTGACATGATGGACGCCATAGAGACTGAAGTCAAAAAACTTATCACTTCTGGCTTTGTTAGAGAAGAACAACATCCTGACTGAGTCGTCAATATTGTCCCAATTATGAAGAAAAATGGGAAGGTCCGAGTCTGCATCAACTTTATAGACTTCAACGACGCTTATCCTAAGGATGAGTTCCCTCTTCCGATCACTGATGTCATGATCGACAACACCTGTGGATTCGAACGAATGTCCTTTATGGATGGGTTCTCCAGGTATAATCAGATCAGGATGAACCCCGAAGATGAAAAATATACGTCATTCCGCACTCCTCTCGGAGTCTACTGTTACACTGTCATGCCATTCGGTCTTTAAGAACGCTGGTGCCACCTATCAGCGGACTATGAATACCATCTTATGTGATCATTTGCGGAAGACTGTTGAATTCTATATCGATGATATTGCTGTCAAAAGTCGTCTAAAGGAAGACCACATCCAAGACTTAAGAACTATCTTCGATCTAATGTGTCAGTATCAACTTAAGATAAATCCCACATTTTTGGGAGTCTCTAATGGCAAATTTATCGGATTCATCATTACCTCTAAAGGTATACACGTTGATCCTGAGAAGATAATGCGTCCTCCACACAACCTAAAAGAGATACGAGGATTCTACGGTCGGCTTGCTTACATCAGGAGATTCATTTCGAATATGTCTGGACGTTGCAGACCATTCACTCAATATATAAAGAAAGGTGTGTCTTTCATTTAGACTGAAGAATGCCAGCAATAATTTGAAGATATAAAGCGGTACTTGATGAACCCACCAGTCTTAGTACCTCCAATCTCAGGAATATCCTTCTTGATGTATGTTCGAGCGATTGAACATTCGTTAGGTGCATTACTAGCTCAGAAGAACAAAGAAGGTCATGAACAAGCCATCTATTATCTCAGTCGTACAACGATCGGTGCTGAACACCCATACAGTCTAGTAGAAAAAGAATGTTTAGCCTTGATGTCCGCTATTCAGAAAATACGATATTACATCACCGGTCAAACTATTCATGTTATTTCCAGAGTTAACCCTCTCCGAGTCTTGATGAAGAAGCCCAGTATACTCAATTCAAGGCTTGCTACATGGGCCATATTATTAGCACAATATGATATGGTTTATGTTTCTCAAAAGTCTGTTAAGGGTCAAGCCCTTGCTGACTTCCTAGCAGCTCATCCAATTCCCGAAATGTCTAAACTCTATGACGAGATTTCTGACGAAACTTTGGAATCTAACATAATTTTAGAAGAAATTCTTGCTTGGCATCTATTATAGAGCATCCAGAATTGGACCAAAAGGAGTCATTATTGCAGGAGTTGGAATTGTCCTCGTATCACCGAAAGGATTAGCTATTCAAAGAGCTTATTCCTTGGATAAATCATGCTCCAACAATGTGGTCGAATACAATGTCCTGCTCATTGGTCTCCAATTAGCTAAACAATTGGATATTAAATATCTCGAGGTGTATGGAGACTCTAAACTGATTGTCAATTAGGTCAGAGGAACTTATAAGGTTCGACATCAAGATCTTGTCCCATATCATGAGGCAGCAGTCATAATGGCTTCATCATTCAAAGGATTTTTCATTGAACATATACGTCGAGTATGCAATACCGAAGCTGATGCATTGGCCAATCTTGCAGTAGTATTGGCAATTCTAATCAGAAGACATCAGATGAATTGTTATTACTAATATAGAGTTATTTTGCATCGAGAATAATTCAAACATTGAGTTCAGCAATTCGACTGAAATCAAAGTCATCAGCGAAGACGAAAGAGTTCCTTTTATTGACTTCGTGGTATATGACATCTAACCGAAGATCCTAAAGAAGCTACGATAATCCATCGACGATCACTCCGATTCTATTATAATCATACCACCAAGATCCTTTATCGACGACATTTGACGGTCTACTTCTACGGTGTCTTACGGGATATGAAGCAAAACAAATACTACGGGAGGCTCACGATGGTGTCTGTGGTGCACATCAGCCAGGTCCTAAACTGCAGGATCGTATTCGACGTATGGGTTACTACTGGCCCACTATGGTATCAGATGCCATCGAGTATGCAAGGAAGTGTCGAGCTTATCAAATCTATGCAGACTTCATCCACCAACCATCAGAATTTCTTCATCTGACTGCCGTATCATGGCCCTTTGAAGCTTGGGACATTGATGTCATTGGTCTTATCAATCCACCGTCGTCTAGAGGACATCAGTTTATACTGGCTATAACCGATTACTTTTTGAAGTGGGCCGAAGCTATACCTTTGTCCGAAGTTAAGACCAGCAATGTCATCAACTTTGTCAAACGTTATGTGATATACAAATTTGGCATTACTCGGCGAATCATTCATGATAATGGACCACAATTCATCAGTCAAAAGTTTACTCAGTTCTGTGATGACAACAGAATCGACAATGTCGCTTCCATTGCCTATAATCCTGCAGCAAATGGTTTGGATGAAGCATTCAACAAGACTATCATCAAACTCCTCAAAAAGTTCATTTCTACCAACAAACGTAATTGGAGTGAAAAGTTTGGAGAATGTCTATGGGCTTATCGTACTACTGTACGCAATCCTACTGGTTGTACACATTTCTCTTTGGTGTATGGGTGCGAAGCTATTCTGCCATTGGAAAATCAAATTCCCTCCCTGAGGATTGCAATTGCCAATGAACTCACAATAGAAAACAACAATCGTCTTCGACTTCAAGAATTGGAAGCACTTGACGAAAAAAGGCTACTAGCTCAACAACATATCGAGCTATACCAGGCCCGCATCACAAAAGCTTTCAATCGTAAATCAAAGTACGAGCGTTTTAGAAAGGCAAACTAGTTCTTACTGTCAGACGTCCTATAACTATGACACACAGGAGCCAAGACAAGTTCCAAGCGAAGTGGGAAGGTCCATATGTTGTAAGTAAGGTTTTCTCGAACGGAGCTTATCAACTAACCGAGATGGATGGCCGAGTCGCTATGATGTCTACTAATAGAAAATTTCTAAAGAAATACTATGTTTGAAGGATGTATAAGATATCTTCTAATGTTGTATACAAAATGGAGAGAAAGTATTGAGTTATTGTCTCTTATTCACTCTTCTGATAAACTTTTAAATCCTCAACAGAATATATCCACATCGTATCACTTGATCATAAACCCTATCTTTGAAATCCCAGCTGATTCGAAGATAATCAGAATAAATATTTGAATTCACATTCACATTACCTCTGAATTCTACTATCTTCGTCAACGACCTATCACGTTCACATTACCTCTGATAAGATCGTCTATTGAAATGACAATATTTTAAGCATTATATTCTGTCACGTCCATATTACCTCTGTACAGATATAATAAATATTGTTATTTTCTAAGGAGATATGTCACGTCCGGCACCTCTGAACACATTTCTTGCTTTTGATCTATTACTTATGTCTATCACAGGCATGCAACAAGTAATGGAACCATAAAAAGATTATTAATTTTATTGATGATTCAAAAATGCTAAGATTACGTCACAAAAAAGAGAGAGAGAGATAACAAAAACTTCATTGGGGAGGTCGAGTACTGAGCTCCATGATCAATCTCTTCAAGATCTTGGCTCTTTCTACCCTGGAATTGAGCACCTGTTGTCTAGCTGGAGCTCTTCTAGACTCCGGATCAAAGGGTATCAGTGAGGCAGCTTGGCGCTCTAATTCTGCATGCTCAGTTTGGACAAATTCATCTTTTTGCCTCCTCAGTTCATCTAGTTGGCTCTTACCAATTTGATGCAACTCTAGCACTTCCTCTTCACGTCATCGAGCTGCTTTAAATACTTCTTAGAGTCGGGCCAACTCAGCTTCTAGCTCCCGAATGCGAGTTTGGCACTCAGAAGCATCTTTCTTCTTCTCGATAGCTTCAGTCTTGTGCCGCTCAACAGAAAAAGCTGCTTCAAAATATGGACTTCCATTTCTGCAGTGCGTTGTGGGAAAGCTACCACAGAAGCTTCAAATTCAGTTTTTCGTCTTACAGCCTCGTGAGCCATTGCATCAAACTCAGCGTCTACAAGTTTCTGAATATTTTCTCTTATCAGATGTTTATAAGATTTGATAGATTCCTCAAGCGCATCTAAGATATGCTCCAGATAGGTGGCTCTATCCATATCTCCGACCTTGCGAATGGCTGCGATTATACAGGAGGAAGGACCCCTTACCGATTCATAGGGATTATCTTTCTCGAGTACCCTCTGAACTAGAGGTCTCAAGGATGTGAAGAAAGCGTTGGTAGAGGACTCTACGATGATACTTTTCATCGCTAAGATGCCCAGAGTAGCTACCTCTACTGGAATTTCTCCTCCTGCAGCAGTTGGAGGAATCATAGACTGTGCACCAGGAGACCCGACTACAAGTATCATAGTCGAGCTTCCTTCTCCAGTATGGGGTCCCCATATCTAGAGGAGCAATTATTGAGCTGAAGTTGAGAGCCGTCGAAGGAACTGGCACAATCGTCCCCACGGGACCTGTTACGGTCAAGATACACAGTCAGTGTATATAATTAGAAAAAATTTAGGGTGATTAAAAGTCCAAAATTTACCCGAACTTGGCAGTGCATGTAGGGTATTGTGGGGTGTAACCAAATCCGTATAGAGCCCGGCCTTGGTAGTTTCAGACACTACCGCCTGACTACTTCCAGCCTCAAAATCGCCTGATAGGAAACGGTTGCTTCCGGCCCCCGACTCTGCTTGGTTAGCTGAAGCAATCACTTCTGCATCCTTGACCTCAAGAGCTTGATCGGCAGGGGTCTGAGTCTCTGCAGCAACATTGCTAGGATTTTTATCATTCCTAGCATCTTCAGAAGCCGTAGTCGAATCTTTGTTATTTTCAGTCTCATCAGTTTTTGGGCTTGGATGTCCCTTATCAACAACGGGGTGCTCTTCACCCTCAACAGTTATATGGCCTTTTTCGGCGGTATTCCTTAATTTAGTAGGACATCCACTGAAACTGGGTCTCCTTCAGCAGCGCTTGTGGAATCATCTCCGATTGACGCATCACCATAGTCACAATCCTGGAGGGCGTCTATTATTTCTCGATCTTCTTGAGAACGGGTAGGAGTTTGAGCGGCCGGAAGATCGACAACCCCAGCTTGAGATTCTATAGGAGGCAACTCCTCCTCGAAGAATGTAGCCTCCGGGACATCTGGAGTTGGGAATGACAGTGTTACTCCTGTTGCAGCCAGTGAAGTTACAGAAACAGTCGTCCGCATAACTCGATATCCTGGGATTTCCTCGGTAGTAGCTGAGATTGGAATATCAATTGTTCTAGTCTCTGTAGATGAAAAAGAATAATATCAATATATATCATTCATATCTTAATTATGCTTAAAAGTACAGAGATTACCTTTTTGAGATGACAAATCCTTCTGCGAGGGTAATGATGTATCAAGTCTACTAGAAGATTCCTTCGGTCATGAAGGGATGGAGGAAGCATTAATTATTTGACGTTCTGCTCAAGTCACCAGTAATTTTCTTATGTCCTTCCGTAGCAGAGGTGCTATAGGTTCTTCTTCGACCTCATCAAGGTCGTCTTCCATATTAGGAATTCTAGGTACTTCTTTTCGGATGACTCCACTCTATTTTGGAACCGAAGAAGGAGTTTTCTCTCCTTCCCCAGGGGATGCCCCAGTATACATCTGCTTCGACTGGGACCGAGTTGTCCTGGTGGTAGGCTGTTCACTAATGACCAAAGTGGTCTTCGTCTTTTTTTTTCCTGGAGCCTTAGGTAAAGAAGAAAGATCATCATGGAGTGAAGGAGCAGATGACTCTCCAGTCTTCATTTTTTAAGCCCCTTGGCGGAAGACTTCTCCTTTTGTAACATCCAACGGATCATTTACTTCATCTAGGAAGCCCACAAGAGAAGCCTCCAGAGGTTCATCGACAGGGTCTCGATCTTCTGCATCCTTGAACAATTGTGCAGTACGGACTCCAACCTTTGATCGCTTATCACTAGCAAAGCTGTGGGCCAGATGAAAGTTTTCGGCGAAAGTGTTTGTCGAAGTATAAAAATTCGCGTATTTGTATAACATACACGGACCCTGAGCAAGATTATGAGGCATGGAGAACATAGCTTTGGTGCCTCTGGCATTATAATATCTCCAAGATCTAGCACCATCAATCAGGAAACCCTTGGCCTGTAGGCAAGTAGTGGCATTCTCCACATGCAGCTGGTCGTAGCCAAATTGTCGAGCCAATCGACTTGGCAAATACGGTTCCAGAAAATAGTATTCCTCAAATCGGTATACTAGGTGAGACGGTCGGATTGTCTTCAACCATGCAAAATTAGTAGGAGACAGACAAAGAGACGCCGTTTCTAAATCCATAAGCTGTGGAGGAAGATTCTCATATCCTGGAGGGGGAGGCACACATTGAAATCTCCATCCAGATCCTCGATTCGAAGCTTTTCTGCATTCTAAAGTGCGTTTATATTCCATCGAGCATTGGAATAACGCTTGATAAAGTTGACTCCAACTTCACCCATATCAGGGTTCATCAAGCTGGGATGGTGTAGTAATAACCACCCAAACAAATAGGTATAAGGCATTTCGGTTTGGGAAAAATCCAGCCGAGCAGCCTTATCGTGCAGCATGGTGTCAACAAAAGAACGCAGTCCGACATTCAGGCGACAGGTCATCGCTGAAAGAATGTCCATCTTGTGGCCAAATACTAGACGCACAACAATAAATAGTATGCTTCGGTGAAATCTATCGACTGCACTGGCTCCGGGAACTACAAACCGTCACAGCCACAAAGAAAGAAAACCCGCCAACTGGGCTTCTTTTGACATGAGTTTGTAACCCTGCTTGAGATAACTCTTAATAGTAGCACCAGCCGTAAATGGGTGCCAGTCTACATCCAAGATGTTATCGTTATGCTTGGACTTTTATATCAGTTTTTCTATGTCGCAGCGGCTGAGCGGTTTGAAGAAGCAAGGATCGCAAGCCTGACTCTCGACTACCTTGTCTTTAAATATATGGCCCAAAAACAAATACAGCATCCACTTGGTTGTATAATAGGTCCATGTGGAAGCACTTTTGTAATAAAGGGAGCATATCTTATAGTGGCAAAGAAGCTCCTCAAATACAGCCACCATTTGAGGGTTCTCTGTAGACAGGATATTCAGTTCCTCATTAGTGGGCACATATTCTTCATATGGGTTGTTATCCATTGAAAGATGTGAGAGATATTTCATCTCATAAAGTATAAAATCGATTTTCTCGTGAGGAGTCATGAAGGTACCGGTTCTGTCGTTGTATCTTTCAATCAGAGCCAAGAACAAGTGAGCCTTTGGGCGAAAGCCGTGAACAGTGGTCCAGATGGCCTCATAAAGTTCTAGTTCGAGGAGTTTGTCTTTGAACTGATCTAGAAACAAAATTGTAATATCCCGCTCCGTACGACGCATTACGCTGAGACGTTGACTCAAAGAGTCGTGTTGACCGAATAAAATATATCGATGCGTATCGATACGAGAGTTACGTTGTCCCAAGCAATGCATCGAACTAAGTCGATACGAAGAGTTGCATTGTCCCAAAGAATGCATCGAGTTGAATCGAGGCGAAGCGCTGCATTGCCCCGAAGGATAAGTGCGTTGAGTCGGCTCGAAAATTCTAAGAAATCGAATCGACCCAAGGCGCATGTCACGACCCGCTCCCGAATAATCGGACACAAGTCGGACACGCCCAGCCTTCGTCGTTAGACACGATGAAGTAAGTTGTACCAATCTCTAGGAAAACTACAAGTTCAGATATAAATGAATATAAACCACAGCATCTATAAAAACGAATCCCAGAATCAAAGTACAACTATGAATTATTACATTTATCCAACAATGGAAGTATCTGATGTCTCTAATACAATGTCAAAATAAAAAACTAAAGGGAAGTACTAGGCCTCCTCGGCCTCTAGGTCCAGAGCAGTACCAGCTAGCTCTAAGGTAACTCCAGGCTCCTGCCCATAGTAAGTATCACAAATGGCCTCCATCTCACCTGCAACATATCCAGTCAGGAGCAGAGCTAAGTATATCCAAGGAAATGAACAAGAACAACATGAAGATGAAATATGAACATGCAATGAATCTCAAAACAGAAAACTAGAGCAAGCATGCTGAAATGAATCATAAGAGTATAATGAAATGAACCTGAACTGTAACCTGGTACCTGAGCATGAATATACAAGGAACCTGACATGTGTGATATATTTGAAATACTTCCAGAGTGTGTGATCGGCTTGGGTAGAACATGGAACATGGCACAGGCATGAAGGTACGGCTTAGGGCCCGCGTACACAATACGAGGCCTAAGCTATTAACATGAGTTCATAACTTGGGTTTGATCACACACCTGTAGTATTTTTCCTCCCAGACACAAACAAACTCATGGAACAAGACACAAGACCAACTCGTGAAATATCGTGTCCAAAAGGAAGGTACAAGCCTGAATATAGAAAGCACAAAACATGAAGTAAATGGACAAATTCGAGAAGTATACTTGCCTTGCTCAGGGTGATCGAGAAGGGGTAGAAAATCTGTAGGCTCACCTGTTTATTGATATAAGTTGATTAACTGCTATTCTTAAGTAAAAGAACATGATAAAGTTTAACTTCTAAAGTTAACTAACTAAATAGCTAACTAGGATACTAAAGTTATTGGTTTTACAAAAATTCTACCTAGAAAGGAGTTTTTAGGAAACTAGGAGTAGTAAAGAAGATACTATAGGTTTATGATTAACTTTAATTTAAGCAAGGCAACTCAACAGTTAGAGTCTTGCTTAATTACCTCACTAGAATATTTTAAAGGGAAAAATTACAGAACAATATATATAAGGTTAAACTGATATTACAAACCACCAAACATAACTAAAGTCAAATGAAACTCTATGGACATGAAATTCTATATGACTTATTGGTTTAGAGTGTTCCAATTAGGAGGGTCATGCCACACTCACTCACATTGTATTGCACAGAACAACCAACTGTTCAGATTTTTAGAGGTATCTCTTATGGATGTATAACAACAGGAGATTGGCAAAATGAAAGCCTGTTAACAAGAGTTGGCTCAAGACCAGCTTGACATGGGACTGAACAACAGGCCAGAGTTGGTTAATGATCCTGGAAGTATACTTGCTTCACCTTAACTTATTGACTTTATCTCATGAAGTACAATAGGAAAATCAATGAATTTATAAAGGTTCACTCCTACAGTCCCAGGAACCTACTGTTCTTCCTGAAACAACCCTCACAGTGCATCCCAACTTAATATTCATTAGATATTGCCAAAACAATATTCTCAGATACTAACAGGGAATTTACCAAAAATCATTCTAAAGCATGAGTATTAATTACTCCAGCTATCTACCCTTCAGTTAAGGTTTACTGCATACTCAGGTTTAGGGAAAGCTTTAACATGACCTGAGCTACAATCATGATTCCTAGCTCTCATACTGTTGGCCAAAAATAAATCTAATAGGTAACCAATTAGCCACACACCAAGCCCAGGTTCTAATCTACTCTACAAATACAAGAGCAAAAATATAACATGGCTTAAATTTACATAAGTACTGAAATGAGTACTTGAAGTGTTCAAGCAAGGAGAACTTTAGAGGGAACTATTCTACTCATCAGGATACTCAACTTCTCGTGGCCATGGAAGCTCAGTCATAAGGAAATTAAAATAAAATGCTGAACCTATTTGAGTATACAAGTAACTCAAGAACTAAGCTACCAGTAACCAATCTACTCCTCAGAACTTCTACTTACTTGCAACCTTACTTTCCTAAATTAAACCAACAGAGGTTAAACTAAGCATCAGGGTTCATACTGTAGTCCTCAAAATCATTTAAACTCTCAACCTAAATTAAATATTCAAAATAGGCTCATCAAACACTGCTGTTCCAATATCCCTATGGTAGATGTCAGTTCGAACCATTCAGTCGCATCAGTTTGACACTGTACTGCAACCGATATCAAATAATATAATCTAAGACACAAAGTTCAAACATCTGATACTCATCAACCCTTCAGATGTGATAAAACCCTAATGTACATACATCAACTAGCTAATTGCAACAACAGCAATTTGATAGATCAAAATTTACCTGATATGAATCAGTTCTGAAAGTTTCTTGCAATCAGACACAGCTACTCGTCTGATTCAATCCAGTTTCCTAAATCACAATTCAAACAAAGAACAACAAACAGAGTAACACATGGCAAAGTCAATTGGTATACTGATTTGAATTAGATCAAAATATTCCATGCTTCGACACTCACCTAATTTATTGCAAAGCTCAAAATCTAGATCGAACCACACAATTCACTCAAGAATTATGACACAGAGATAGAAAATTAAGGAGGACACACGAGTTTAGAATAGATTTCAACTGCATCAATAATGTAATGATTTCATAAATCATAAGGATAGGCTCGATCACTGAATCAGAAAACTTACCTCTGGCTTTGTTCAACGAAGATTTGATGATCGAATTGGTCACAGATCTACACTCCAGATCTGATCAATATAGCAGATCAAAAATATTCCAATCACCTAGCATTTGAATCTAAAGAAAAAAGAAAACAAGAAGAACAGAGTATCACCTCAAGTTGCTGAAATGAAGGAAACAAAGAATCGATCCAAATTATCACAGCAGATTTGTTCCAAAAGTAAATTGGTTGATACAAATCAAATTGATCTAAACTCGATTCTAAAATAATTGGAAAAGTTCGTTCACTTACCAACCGCTTGATCGACGAATCGACAGGAAGAGACTTCAATCCTTCGTTGCTTCCATCAGAGTTCAGATGCTCTCCTTGATCGAAAAAGGAGCTCGGAAGTGAAGAACTCAGAGCCACGCCATGGATTGATAAGAAAATTTTGTAAAGAAAGAATGGGGAAGGAGTAATTTCTACAGGAATTTGTCACAATGAAACCAGGTGGAAGAAGGAATTGCCGACCTTAAATAGGTGGTTAGGGCTTCGGGTTCCTTGGAGAGAGAAATAGAAAAGTGCAGGAAAGATTGAGAATTGGGGAGGAGCTGCACATGGCAGTTGTAACTGAATTTCGAAAGTCCTGATTCAAATTTCATTTGCTCGATTGAAATGTTAGAGATGAACAGAGCTGTTCTTCTTAAGAGGAACATCATGGGCCTAGGGCTGGCCTGAAGGAAAATAAATATCCTAACATTTTTATTTCAAAATTTCCAAAGAATGTATACATGCTTGAAAAATTTATGAAAGAGAAAAAATATTATTTGGGAATCTGAGAAGTGGGGTTACAGCGCAAGTCCGAATCGATGCACGTATTGATTTTAGTTGGTTTTATGTGCAGGCTATCCATTTACGCTGAAATATTAGAGGTCGATATTTTGCCTCATTCGCAACGGGTCCGCAAAACCAAATCACCGCCTCGTAACGGGCTAGGACTTGGGCACGGTAGGCCAGAATCGATCGAGTAGTTCAATGCAATAAGAAGTGCTCGAATGGCTAAGTCAGAAGATTTGGCCGTGCAACAAAGTTATTAAATCGAGCCGCATCGGCTCGGCAAACAACAAGGCGTATCGACTTAAGGTGGAAGGACTAACTCTTCTTTTTACTTCTTCATGCCTAAGTAAAAATGTATCATTGTATGCTAAGTTAACCTATCGATGCCACGGACGTGGTCCGATCGGAAGATAAATCATAGTGTGTGTCAAACACTAGTTAGAACAATTAAAATGAAACGTGCATCAAATGCACGAGTCGCTATGGAACATTGGATATCGCAAAGGCGAGCGCCTCAGTGCGCAAGCCACAAGAACATGGGATAACTGTATTCGGCGAGTGCCTTCGTGCACGAGCCATTCCGTGTCTTCGCGCACGAGTTAGAAAGGCTAGCACATTGAAAGATTTTGAAGGCGAGCGCCCTAGCGTACAAGCCACGAACATTGAACATTAAGGCTAAGAACATGGAATTACGGTATCGAGGCATGCATCGCATGCACGACTCGATGAAATGAGAACAATCGTGTCAAAGCGTGTCTACGTGTACGAGAGTCATAAAAGATGGCTTCGTTGCAAAGAGAACAGTTGTGGCATGAATGTGATGGAACTGTCAGATGTGAAATGATACCTCGAAAAGTGTTCGGGACCTTCGGGTCGTTCGGTTGACGAATATTGAGTTGAGGCATGATGCCATTGAACATTAAAATGAAGTATGGAATATGAGGACATAGAAAGTTAATAAAAGAAATACGAGATGATAAAGTCTGAGTCTCGAACTCAAAATTATGTTTGGTTGTTTGAATAATAGTTCACTGCATGGTCGAATGAACTTGAGGAAATGATGAGATAATCTCCCGTGCACGGGTGTTCCCTTCGAACGGGTTGTGCCGGGGCACCGGGACCGTTCGGTCTAGGAGGAATATAATCTTTGAGAGGCGCACATCCGTAAGACGATTAGCGACCGCTTAACGAGATATAAAAAGTTGTAAATGATAGTATGCAACAGAAGGTCTCCGTAATTGGGATAGCAACCAACTACGAGAGACGCCGGGCTACCCACTTTGAGAAAGAAAAGAAAGAAAGAAAAGAAAGAAAAGAAAGAGAGAAAAGAAAAGAGAAACCTTTAGTCCATTCTGGTGCGGATACGCCAATGGCCATCATATAGTTAAGAAATAATAAGATAAAAGTGTAGGCACGTATGTATCTTACACACATAGATCCTGCATAGAGAGCACTTATAACATGACAGGAAAAGAATAGGGCGTATTCACCTTGTGACGGTGCAAGGGAGAGTGCATCTATGTTGGTAAGAAGTCACGCCACGAAACAAATACGAGATTGCTTGCCTACTTGCCTATTCAATTTGAATAACATGCTTGCCATGATAACATGCTTTACCGCTTTCGAATATGCCATGAAATCGACCCTAAGGAGAATATAGCAAGATCATAAGCTAAGCTGCATGATTCAACATAAATACTAATGTCGGTTTAGAAAGTGGGTCTTTTATCAGTACATACGAGGATGAACGTACTGATCCCCCACCAACTTTCATGCAGGGTGCAGGGAATGGATTGCTCGTGGCGAAGCTTCGCTTGATCGCGCAGAGGCATAGAATGTCGTAGCATTTGAAGCATGCGATCGCATTGACGCTCGGACTTGCAACATGATTGATGCGGCCGAGATATAGAAGGCATGATATATGGAACGGTAAAATATTTTATGGGCAAGAGAGAACTTGAGTGTTGCAGCCAATCTGGCAAATTCAGTTGGGCTATTGAAAGCCTTTGTAATCTCAGTTCATTATCAATAAAGAGAATTATTTCCTATGCTCTATTTTCTTTCGTTTGCTAATATCAAATCAAAGATAACCATTTGAGAACTTGTCATCTTGCCTTATACGAGTGCAACTCCAGACTCGTACGGTATCACATCCCAGCGAGGATGATGATTCGGATAAATCGATACGAGAACGAGCGATTTTTCGGGTCGGGGCGTGACACAAATTGCTAAGCTGCTCCAACATTTCATGTCAGGGTTCACTAGACCTGTCAAATGCATGGCCTGATTTGGGTATCTTCCTTTAGCTTTAGCGAATGTGTTCGCGAGGATGGGTACCCTGACGGAAAGAAGCATCGATGAATCTTTCGGAGGTATACAACTCGGCTTCAAACCCCTCAGATGGGAGCTGTACTTGTCTGAAGTACTGTAAAATAGGTCCTTGCTCTGCAGACCTAATCTGTAACATATTTTCCCGACTCTGGCTTGCTGAATCGGAGTCATGTCCCATACCATCCGTCGAGGGTGACTGGAGAATTCATATCGGGACAAGGACATGTGTCTTGACACCTCAGTGAGATACATAATTCTGTCCCAACATTGATAAATCTTTTCTTCTTTCTTGGCCTTTGCCTGAGATGTCTTCTTGATTGCATCTCCAAACAAGAAGGTCAATTTCTTATGAACCACATTGTCTACACTCTCCAAAGGTTCACCGTTCATTAGACTTAACAAGGTGTTACTCTCTTGGCAGTGAGTATAGACTTTCTGGATTCAGGAGCATCGTATTGAGGATACGAGACATGTGATAAGTCTTCTTTATACTCCGACACATTCAAAGCAGAAGAAAATTTCTCGGCATCAGGGTCTTCTCTAAGGTCGACTACAAAAAAAAAAGAATAAACAAAAGTTAGTCTCAAAAGGAGCTTAATTCCATGAAGCAGAATACACAAAATCATTGGTTGTGCGACATCCGTGTTGCGCGACATCTACGTTGCACGACATCTGTGTTGCGCGGTATCTGCGTTGTGAGACATCTGTGTTGTACGTGATTTTAAGTTGCACCACTTTGACATGCGCAATTGCACAAAATCAGAAAGCACAAATATGAAACTCGTGCAACATAGTTCGTAAAAATGAACAATGTGTGGACAGCAACCAAAATCTAAACAGAGAAGGCGCAAGTTGTGAAGCGCATCTACACTCTAAAAAGAGGTGGCACACGTTGTGAAATGCGCAAGTCGACCAAAACTCTAAAAAGAGTTGGTCGATCCAGTTGACGTTCGGTCCATTTTTGAAGAATCACCATCGAGTGCCATGTTGGCTCTCTCAGTTCTCGATGATGGCAGTGCTTATTGAGGCACCCTCGTCGATGGTGCACGAGATGAAGGCCCAACAATGGCCTTTCTCTTGACAGTGGCAGACTTCTTTGGGGCCATTGATGATCGTCGGAGGAGCTCCGAGAGATGGGAAGAAGAAGATGAAAGAGTTTAAGAGTTTTTACTTTCGGTAAAAAGTTAAAATTCTCTTTGGACGGCTATTTATAGCCTAAAGAGTCTTTTTCGAATCCGTTGCACAACTGACGCTTAAAATTCAGAATCTGTTGATCGTTTGACTGGCACAACCCGTGTTAAGTTCTTCAAATTCAAAGTATTTCAAAATTTTGAAATCTTTCAAACTTTGAAAACTTTGAAGGGGGACTTGTAGAAGCTAAAAATCAAGGGGTGCCACTCATTAAAGGGCGCTATCATCAAGTGGCGCCAGATCATTAGGTTGTGCCAGTCTCAGGTTGTGCCAAAGCCAGGGTGTGCAGCACCACGTGGCAAGCCTCATCGAGAAGCTGTAACGGCTGTCATCATTATTGACAACTGACAGCACAAAAATTGAAAAAAAAATCCATTCGAATCCCACGCAACGCGACGTACGTAAAGATTTTGTCAGCATGTAATTAATGCTGACAGCTGGTCCATGCAAGTCGCTAAGTGGCGCGAGAATTAATTAATACAGCACAGAAGACCCAGTCAAAGGCGCTAGTTGTTGAGTTGTGCCTGCGCGTAACCTGGCTAGTTGGCGCCACTTGATCAAATTTTATGTCCAGGAGCAAGATGACGTGGCGCGTATGCCACTAATCTCGAAGAACGTGTCCACTACACTGTCCAGGACTACACGCATCTCACTCAAACGATGCCATGCGTCCCCAGCTGTTGAAGTAACCGCTCGTGCAACTGGACAAGAGGCACGTAACCTGAAGTGCGCGCCACACAGAATAACTACTTAACAGTTATTTCAAGAACTCTACAAATAGAGTTTCAAACAGTCCCAAAGGAGGACTAATGATCATAATCTCCTGACAAAGTGCTGTTGCATTTTCTAGAGGCTTGAGTCTTCGATATCATATCATCCAAGGGATAAAGTGATCGTCTTCTGATCAGATTCCTACAGTTGTACTTTTCCAGAAATCAATTATACTCTTGTACTCTTTTCTTAGTTTGTAATCAAACTTTTATTTTTGCAAACAACTGTATCCTACGAGTATAGCTGGGTATTTAGTATAATGTACGTAATTCGTAGTTTCTAGTATCTTGAATATCTGAGTACTCTAATAATAGTCTTCCAATGATTTTCTCCTGAATTACTTATATATCTGCTTAGTTTGTTAACTGATTGCGCTATGTCCGATCGCGTATAGTTCGTGACATACATTCGGCTCCCAATTATATGAGAATATTTTACTTGTGAAATATTTTCTCCGATATACTTCTTTAATGGAAGATTTAAATCTATTGGAGTTTTTGCAATATTATTATCATCATTTTAATTATATTTCTCTATACTTCTCAATGTAATGAGATTGGGATATTATCAGCATATCTGGTGTTTTAGAAATCTTAATTCCTAATATAACATCTGTAACTCCCAGATCTTTCATATGAAAGTTTTTTATCAAGATCTTCTTTGTGTCCTGGATAATGTTGTTATTACTGCCTATTATTAGCATATCATCTACATATAGGCATATAATTATATATCCAATTTTTGTATTTTTAGAATACATACATTTGCCACACTCATTAATCTTGAATCCATTTGACATCATTACATTATCAAACTTTTTGTGCCACTGTTTCGGTGTTTATTTAAGTCCATATAGAGACTTAACTAGTTTGCACACCTTTCTTTTTTTACCAGCTATTATAAATCCTTGTGGTTGATTCATATAGATTCCTTCTTCCAAATCACCATTTGGAAAGACAGTCTTCACATCCATTTGATGTATTTCAAGATTGTGCAATGCTGCTATTGTAATTAACATCCAAATTGATGTTATCCTTGTTACTGGTGAATATGTATCAAAATAATTAATTTCTTGTTTTTGATTATATCCTTCGACAACTAGTCTCGCTTTATATTTATCAATATTTCCATCAGCTTCCATCTTCCTTTTGAATATCCATTTGTAACCTAACGGCTTACATCCTGGACGAAGATCAACTAGTTTCCATGTATGGTTTTGCATAATGGACTCTATTTCACTATTTATAGCTTCTTTCCAAAGTGATGCCTCTGGTGTACATTGCTTCTTTGAAAATTTTAGGCTCATTTTCTAACTTGAATGTTAGAAATACAGGTCCAAAGGTCTTCGATGTTCTAGATCTCTTACTACGTCTAGGCTCATCTTCCTTATCTTCAAATTCATTATCTGCATCATTTTGAACATTATGTTTAATATCATCATAATTTTTTTTGATATTTCTCTTTCATGTATCTTCTTACATGGAAATATATTTTCAAAGAATGAGGCATTCCTCGATTCAATAATTGTATTATTATGTATCTCCGAAATGTCCGACTTATGTACGAAAAATCGATAAGCAGAACTATTTTTAGCATATCCTATAAATATTCCGTCAAAGGTCTTCGGACCTATCTTGATCTTTTTAGGCAAAGGAATTACCACTTTTGCAAGGCATTCCCACACTTTGAGGTATTTATAGAAAGGTTTCTTTCCTTTCCATAATTCATATGGAGTCGTCTTTTTTCTTGTAGGACACCTTCTTTAAAAGGTAGTTGGCTGTAAGTACAGCTTCTTCTCACAAGTTATCTGTTAGACCTGAACTTAATAATAAAGAGTTCATCATTTGTTTAATTTTTTGATTTTTTTTGTTCAACAATACCATTAGATTATGGTGAATATGGTGCAGTGGTTTAGTGGATAATTCCATTTTCTACACAAAATCCTGTAAAGGGTGCTTCATATTTACCACCTCTATCACTTTTGATAACTTTAATCTTTCGATTAAGTTGATTTTCTACTTTTGTTTTATATCGCTTGAACATATCTATTGCATCATCTTTTGATTTCATAATATAGACATAGCAATAACGAGTACTGTCATCGATGAATGTGCTGAAGTACTTCTTTCCACTTCTAGTTTGTATGACTTTTAGATTACATATATCTGTATGGATTAAATCCAATGGTTCGATATCTCTTTCAATCGGATTTTGAAAAGATATACGGGTTAATTTTGCTTATGTACATATTTCATACTTATGATTTGAATCTATTGCAGATATGGAAATTATGTCCATATTCATTAATTTTCTGATTGAATCATAATTAACATGACCAAATCTTCCATGCCACATATGAGAGGACTCAACAATATAAGAAGAATTAATCATCTTATTAGGCATAACAGTCATTACACTCATTTTGAAGAGGCCCAACTTGAGGTAACCCCTCCCCACCTAAACTCCACTCTTGGTGAGCACAAATTTGTCAGATTCAAATATTAATTTAAATCCATGCTTGCTTAACATAGATCCGAAAATCATATTCTTCTGAATATCAGCTACATGTAGAACATTGTTATGTTTCAGTTCCTTTTTCGATGTCATTTTCAGAATGATTGTCCCTTGTCCTTCAACCTTTGACGATGAAGAATTTTTCATGAAGAGTTGTTCGTCATGGTAGACACTTTGGTAGGTACCGAACATAGCCTTTTCAGGATAGATGTCACGAGTAGGTCCAGTGTCAATCCACCACTCCCTTGGGTTACTTCCTATCATATTCACTTCAGAAACAACAGCCGCCAGAACCAGTCGTCAACACCCTTAGCCAAACGATCATCTTTAGTAATATGAGCCTGATGAGGACGTCTCTTGTTCTTGTTGTTGTTGCTATTGTTGTAGTTGCGACTATGACAATGTGCAGCTTTATGTCCCATTTTCTTGCATGTGTGACATTTACTTTTGAACTTTTTATAGTTTCCTTGACCGGAGTAGTTTCCTTGACCGGAGCCTCCCAGTATGTTTGCATTTGTTGTTGTTGTCATGTCTCCAAGATATTTGCCCTAGCTTCTATAGAACAGTTTTTCAATGTTCCTGTTATTCTCTTCTATTTAAGCCTGACAATTAGATTTGTCAGTGGCATATCCTTATGTTTATGTTTCAAATAGTTCTTATAATCCTTGCAGAGAGGTAAAAAAAAATTCAATCACAGAAGCTACCTAAAACGGTCCACATAAGGCCATACATTCGGCAACCAGTTCATGGAAAATACATCGCAAGTCTTCAACTTGACTTGCCACTGATCTGGAGTCAACCAACACTACCAAAATACAGCCATTTGACGACGGACTTTTAGCGACGGATTCTGTCCGTCGATATAAGCGACCGACTACCGACAAAATGCCGACTGATTGCCGTCGAAAAGCCGATAATTTTTTATTTTATTTTAAGGGTGAGCAAAGGTCGCCAATCCGTCGTTAAGTCGGCGGAGATATAGCGACGGATGAATATATGCATCGCTAGGCTGTCGCTTAGTTGGCAAAAGTTGGCGGGGAATGTTGAAAAAAATTGTCGCAAAATTTAACGACCACATAGCGAAGGATATTCCGTCGGCCAGCTAGGGTGGTATAGCGACCACATAGCGACGGAATATATTCGTCGCTAGTCCGTCGCTAAATATCCAGCCCTAACTTAAATTTAGCCGACGGGGGAGAAACTTTTCATTCCCTCCAAATTTTCTCTCTCTCTGGCCGCAAACTTTCTCTCTCTCTCCAGGTAATCTTCTCTCCCTCTCTCTCTCTGACTCTCGGTGGTCGAGGCGGCAGGGGGCTGCGGGGGCCGATGGTGGTGGGGGTGGGGGTCGCTGGGGGGGTTTCGGGTCGGGGCGGCGGGGGGAGGCGGGGGCCGGTGGTGGTGGGGGTGTGGGTCGCGGTGGTGGGGGTGGGGGTCGTTGCGGGGGCTTTCGGGTCGGGGAGGCGGGGGCCGGTGGTGGTGGGGGTGGGGGTCGCGGTGGGGGGGGAGGGGGTTTCGGGTCGGGGCGACGGGGGCCGGTGGTGGTGGAGATGGCGGTCGACGGTGGTGGGGGTGGGGGTCGCTAGGGGAGGTTTCGGGTCGGGGCGGCGGGAGGAGGCGGGGGCCGGTGGTGGTGGGGGTGGGGGTCGCGGTGGTGGGGGTGGGGGTCACTGGAGGGGGGGTTTCGGGTCGTGGCGGCAGGGGGCGGCGGGGGCCGATACTGGTGGGGGTGGGGGTCGCTGGGAGGGAGGGGTTTCGGGTCGGAGCGGCGCGGGATGGCGGGTTTCGGGTCGGCGGTGGGGATGGCAGTCGGCGGTGGTGGGGGTGGGGGTCGCGGTGGTGGGGATGGCAGTCGGCGGTGGTGGGGGTGGGGGTTGGTGGCCGGGGCCGCACACACACACACACATACACACACACACACACACACACACACACACCGAAATCCCTTAGTATATAAATTAGTATATTTGTATAAACTTAGTATCAAGGTTCAAAGTATCGGTATCGGAATAGGACTTTTCCTATGAGTATTGGTATCGGAGATATCGGTAGTATCGGCAGTTTCAGATCGGAGTATCGTTGAAGGATCTATATATAAGATAACTTTGTAGTAGCTAGGTAAGTGATGAAAATTAAATTTACTTATGCCAAGTCTTTTGGGCCTATCAGAGTTATAATTTTTTTCGAAAATCTAGTATAATGCCGATTACCTCAAAAGGCTTGCATAAGTAAGAGTGTATAGAGTATATATCGTAGGCGGATGAGTATCACCATAAATCTCATGGCTTCTTCTACCAGAGCATAACGTAAAATTAAACGTGTGAAGCAGAGCTTCACATTCACAATATTAGAAGGAAAAAATTTGTGATGGGTGGTAGGGCGAGCCAGAATCCTTGTGATAGGTCTTGTTTCCGGTCAGAAATATAGTAAAATCATCTTTTCCATTCTTTCCCCTGACCCCACAACGAAGAAAGACGTTCACTTCTTAAAATATCGAATGAGAAGCAGGGAAGTTGAGGGAGGGTCAGAGAGGGGGCCTTCTTGAGAAGCAGGGGAAGTAGAGCGACGAAGTATCGGTATCGAACTATTTCTATGAGTATCGGTATTGATCGTTTAGGCGGTGTCTAGGCGGTAGGCGGACTCTCTCCGCCGCGCACCCGCTTACCGCCATTTGGAACCTTGCCAATACTGCGAACCTTGGTATAGAGTGAGTATCCTAGAAGGATATATATAAGATATCTTAGTAGTAGCTAGGTAAGTGTTTAAAACAGAGTGAACCTCCCTACTCCCTTTATTCTCATTCGGGTCATGAGGCATCCTATTCCGTATCATATGATATACTTCTCAACCAAAGCGTGGAGAAGCGTAAAAATATTAATATTAACCAAGGATCAGTATCGGAATCAGTATCACCATAAAGCAGGAAAAGTAGAGCGACGAAGTAGAGAAGGGTCAGAGAGGGGGCCTTCTTGAGAGAGTCGAATGAGAAGGTTAATATTAATATTAATATTCTCATACTTGGTTAATATTGATATTTTTACACTTTTCTACTCTTGGGTTGAGATGGATATCATATGATGCGGAGTAGGAGGCTGAGAGAGTCGATTGAGAAGCAGGAAAGTAGAGGGGGGTCAGAGAGGGGGCCTTCTTGAGAAGCAGGGGAAGTAGAGCGACGAAGTAGAGGGGGGTCGGTATCGAACTATAATTTTTAATTGCAATTCTGTTTACTTTGTCTTACGATGCAGATTTTTACATCCAATCTGCGATGGATCGTTACTTCGTTGATCGTGCCATGTGGTAATTGTCGTAATAGACGTTACGAAGAAGTGGTGACTGTGAGAGATCATTTGACCCGTAAGGATTTCGTACGTAATTTCGACCTGTGGTCATCGTAAGGTGAACTATATGCGAAAATACAGGATATGGTGTACGATACGGATAATCCTCTATATCATGTTTGTCAGACTCATTCTGTACTGTCAGGCTATGTCGTTAATGGCTTTAAGTTTAAGGCAAGACAGTTGAGGGTCATTCACTGTTGGAGGTTGAAGTATCCGAAGAGGTTGATGTATCCGAAGAGGAAAACGAAATAGATGAAAGCGAAGATGAGGAGGAAGAGGAAGACGAGGACGCGGAGGATGTCTAATACTGTCATTTCCATACAACAATGAATCTTCTACATTACATGTCTAATATTGTTATTTTGTTTAATCCCTAATTAATCTCCATATTTCCATCAATCTTACCAGATGGCACCCATGACCCGAGGACGTCGCTTGAGAGAGGCACAGATGGCTGCTGAGGAGGTAGTGGCACCTCTTGCTGCTGAGGAGGTAGTGCCACCTCCTGCTGCTGAGGAGGTAGTGATTCCTAAAGACGAAATAGCTGTGAAGGAGGAGGTGGCACCAGAGGGCAGTTGCACAGTGTCATGACCACACCCGGGTATACGGGTACGAATATGTGGGCAACGCCCAGCCTACGCCGCGGTATCGGCGGTAGAACGCTGTCAAGTATACTATACTAACTACAACTTCTAAAAATCCATAACTAGAAATGTACTCATGTCACATCACGAAAACTAAGGAAGATAAGACAAGAAATAATAACAATATCACTAGAACAACTATAATCTACAAGGATCATAAGACAGAAAAATAAAAAATGAACAACAAAACTGACTAATGATAACTACCAGGCAACTCACATAGAAGAATAGTAAGATCCACCTCAGCTAGCAACATCATGACGTCCAATACTGAGGGCACAACTACTCCTAAAATTTTGTCAACATATCCAGTCAGGATGGAACGAGCACAAATCTCAAATAACAGTTCTAATTAGACGATATTGAAAATGTAGCAGTAAATAGAGAGAATATACAAGAAATTATGAAATGTACATGTGAGTATCATGGCAAGGTATACTGTAATCTAGAGCTAGAACAAGGCAAGTAAAACTGATCATGGCATGTACAAGAATCAAGAATCATCTATCTAAGTGTGTGAGTACTAGTTTCAACATATGGCCGGCTTGGGTCTTGCACAAGGTCTACTGGCCTGGTTAATCATACGTGAGGTGTATGATTAACACTCACAAGGTCTACAAGAATAACAAGGTGAATAATGACCACACATCTACACTAATACTCCCCGTCCCCGACTAGTATAATGGATCCAACCATGACACATCATGACATACGATTCTTCGAGAGGGTAGCTAGCCTTCGCAGGAATCGTGTCTATACAACGCACAAGGAACAAGAAAGACTTGCACAAGATATACCAAGGAAAGCGAGGAATAATATCTCATGATGGGATCCAGGGAAATACCAATCCGTGTGAACAATGTGTCAAGAGAACAAGGGTATCTACACTAAATACAAGAAACATAAACGATATCATAAAACAGAAATATTATCAGAGAATGTACTCGCCTGAGATCTGGTGGAATATGTCAACTGGTCCAAGAACAGTGCATCGAGGACCTATAGGTGGAATACTGTATCAATATAAGGGTTTGGAAGTAAATCAAGTCATACTAAGTCAAACTAGGTCAAGACAAGTCAAACTAGATCAATCTAAGTCAATGGTTGACTTACAGTTGACTTTGGGTCAACTGGTCAACTCTGGTCAACCCTAGGTCAACTTGACTAACGTTGACTAACAGTTGACTTTGGGTCAACTGGTCAACTTCGGTCAAGTTCTGGTCAATCTTAGGCTACAGTTGACTTCCGGTTGACTTTGGTCAAAATAGTCAACTGTGGTCAACCAGGGTCAAAACTAGTCTAACATAGGTCAAATGTTGACTCTACTTCGACGTTCAGTCAAAGTAGTCAACCATGGTCAAACTGGGTCAAAGCTAGCCTCTATAAACATCTACAGGGTTAACACATTCAATTTCAGTGGTTGTGAAATCACTGGAATCGATGGATCCCAGATACCACAAAAGGAGAAAGATTATAATAATAGGGTAAAAATCTACAGATGTTGTCGGATGATAAAATAAATATCACCAACGTGTCCAGAATGGTCAAATCAGCTAGGATAGCCTGTCCAAAAGTCTAATTTGGACACAGAGACAAAACGGTAATTTCGGGCCAAAATGATGTCCGCCGTTGGACACACTTTGTACCGAAAAATGTGTCAAAATAAAAGTGCACAAAACCTAACAAATTATATGTCCACGAATTCAGAATGACGATGCGAACCCAACGGTATATCCAGAATTGGATTCCGTTGACCCGATCTCAAATTGGTCTATTGACCGGGACATTGAAATCTGATTTGCACGAAAAAGCGTGTCGGAGCCAATGTCTTCAAAACTCAGCAAATTATATGTCAACGAGTCCAGAATGACGATACGAACTCAACGGTATATCCGGAATTGGATTCCGATGAGCCGATCTCAAAGTGACCCGTTGACTCAGAAAGTGGGACCCGCTTTGCACCGAAATGCGTGCCAGGGCCCACGTTCTCCAAATCAAGCAAACTTTATATGAAAACATGCCATAACGACACCACGAGTCTACTGGTGGTGTCAGAAATTGAATCCGGAGTCCCGGGTTCAAAAATGGAATTTTACAAGTGCAACATTAAGAATTCGAACGGCCAACTTTGGCGTCGAATTCGACCGACCTAACAAGCTCAAACTGAAATGAAATCTAAAGGGGGAAGGAAGAGGGTTATACCAGCTGTGCACAGGAACTAGTAGCGCGCAAAACGAAGCTGATACGGCGAAGATACGAACCCGCGAAGTTGGCATCGCAAAACTGTCCAAAAATAGTACAAATTAAAACGTCAACTTGGTGGTCGGTTTTGATGTATCAAACGACGAAATTAACGGTTCAAACTTGACAGAGGTAAAGAGGGATATACCGAAATTAAGACGGAGCAAGGAGTTCGCCGATCCAACGGTCGGATCTCCCAGAAAACGTACGCGAAGTCGCTGTCCCGAAATGCGAATTCTGAAACTTCTCCGCGCGCGCGTCGACGGGATTCCGTTCAAAATGCACGAATCGCCTATACGGCGCGTCCCGGAGGACGTTGGCCGCCACGGAAGGGTGCGATGGTGTGCACCCGACCTAGGGGGGCTCGCTGGCGTGGGGGCGGCCGGCCATGCGGCGGTGGCGCACGGCCACACGCGGCTGCTGCTGCCCGCGGCTACAGCTGCAGCTGCGGCTGCATATTGCTGCTGCGGGCTGTGCTGCGCTCGCGCGCGTGGGGGCGGCCAGGCCGACCACGACGAAGGCACGGCGGAGGTGGCGCGGTGGCGGGATGGGTAGGAGATGGTGGTGGTGATGTTCGGTGGTGATTTAATGGTAGAAGAGGTGGTGTGGATGATGATGATAATGGTGATGGTGTGGTGATGAGTATAAGAAGAAGAAGAAGTAAAGAGGAAAAGAATGGGGGGCATGGGCTGTACGTGTACATGAAGGGATGGGGAGGTGGGGTGCTCGGCTTGGTCGTGCACATGAAGGGGGAGGGGGTGTGGTATGTTATAAGTGAAGAGAGAGAGAGAGAGATGAGTATGTATGAGTGTGTGTGTTATAATATATAAATAGATATTGGGAGAGAGAGAGAAAGATATTTAGAGAGAGAATGAGTGAGGGGTGTGCTCGGGTACAGGGGGGTATGAGCTGACATGAGGAGAGGAGAGGTGGTGGTTTGTATAGGTAGAGAGAGAGATTATATATATATATATATATATATATATATATATATATATATATATATATATATATATATATATATATATATATATATAAGAGGTATTCTAAGATATTTAATAAAGTAGAGGGAGGACGAGATATTTTCAAAATAGGAAAAGAGAAATGTTGTGGGGTATTTGGGCAGTCATGATGGAGGGCTACATGGAGCTGGGGTTGGGTTCAGTGGAGCCGAGCTGGGCCAAAACCGGACATGGTACAATATTTGAATTAAAAATAGGTATTTATGGTCATGGATAAATAAGTAGCATGTGGGGGCTTTAATAAATGGGACACAAGTGGCAGACGGATAGTAGGCTTCGTGTGGGCCATGTCCATATTTGGGGTCGACTAGGTTGGGTCGATGTCGGGTCCCGAAATTAAATTAGAATTTAAATCAGATTTTACGGCAGATAATTAATTGGCCTAAATTGAACCGAAAGTTGTGCGAAGGAAATGGAGCACAAGAGGGTGTGTCTGAGTGGGACACGAATGTCATGGGTGAAGAGCGTCTCGAGTAGATCAGGCATGACAAGTTGGTTTCGAGAAAATGACTAGTCTGGTGCTCCTAAATTAAAAGTCATGGTAACGCGCATATGATGATCAAGAAAAAGAGTGGGAATTCAATTAATAATTAAATGGTCTAATATTGACCCGAACTTGTGCGAAGCAAAAAGAGCACAAGGGAACGAGTTCAAGTGGGACACGAAATATCAATGTGAAGATAATCTCGTCTACTACAAACTCCAAGAAGGAAGTTTCCAGAGACTGGCATCCCTGATGCTCTAGAATTCCAAGTCACGGTAAAGAGCATTAAAGATCAAAAATTAATTATATAGAAATGAATTATTGAAAATAATTCATTAGAAAATTCGAAAAAATAATTCGGGAAATTCAGGGGGCTTACACACAGGGAGTTCCAGTCATCCATCTCCTCTGGATATTGATCTTGCTCGCGTGGATCCTACTTATGCGCAGTGGCTGAGGAGGGAGATCTCTCTGCGCGTACGTAGAGGACAATATATATATATATATATATATATATATATATATATATATATATATATATATATATATATATATATATATATATATATATATATATATATGATATGATATGATTTTTGACCGAATTTGTTTTCGGTAGACTTATTTATGGGTTTTACTTTGTTGGTTTTACAACTCTTGATATTTTTTATTTTCTAGACATGGTTATTTTATAGACTTGGATGTTTTTGGATGCTATTACCTAGACTTTTATTATATAGAAATTCAATGGAGGGTTGCTCCGGGTCTCATTGATGTATGTTGGTTTGTGTGATGTATTTGTGATAGATATTTGTATATTGGTGTGTGATGTATATTGGTTTGTTGGTTCATTGATGTATGTTGGTTTGTGTGATGTATTTATGATAGATATTTGTATATTGGTGTGTGAGGTATATTGGTTTGTGAGTTTGTGTGAGGTGTGATGCATATTGTGATGTTTCGATGTTTCGGATGTTGTACGAACAGGGAATGCTGTGTTTTATGTAAAAAAAAAATTCAAAAATTTTTCAGTTAGCGACGGACTTGCGACTACTGAGCGACGAAAGGTGACGGCTGAGGGACGGAATATTTCGTCGTTAACTGGAGAATTACCAGTTAGCGACGGATGTCGTCGGATTAGCGACAGATTATCCGTCGATAAAGTTCTGGAAATATAAAGATTTCCATAACCTAAGCGACGGATATTCCGTCGCTACACTGTCGTTCTTCTGTCGAGAATTAGCGACGGCTAGCGACAAATTCGCGTCAGATTTTTCGTATCAGAAACTCTCTGATACGCAGTTACCGACATATTACCGACGGACCTGTCCGTCACTGAAAAGTAGTATCAAAAACTTTTCGATAATTGATTTGACGAAAATCCGTCGGCTAGCCATCGCTAAATGTACGATCCATGATGACGACAATCCGTAGATAAGCAGTCAAATGGAGACAGTTTAGCGACGGACTTTGTTTAGCGACGGGCTATTTCCCGACGGATTTTTTCAGCCAAATTCCGTCGGTTAGCCGTCGCTAAGTCGATTTACCAACGGATTAGCGACGGATATGGCCATCGCGAATTCGATGTATTTTAATAGTGCAAGCGGTAGTCTAGAAATTTGCCTACTACAAATTTCTTAGACCCTATATTTTCTGTTTTGTATTTTTGTCCAGAGCGTCCCAGACTTCTTTTGCAGTCTTCAGTGGACTGTAAACATTCCATAAATGGTTGTCCAATCCACTTAATATGTGGTTCCTGCATAAGAAGTTTGCATGTTTTCATTTTTAAACATTTGTAATAACAACATTCTCAGTTTCACCTTCTTGCAGAACAAGTGTTGTTTCATTTAGAATCTTTGCTAATTCAAAGTTGTAAGATAGAACATCTTTTGCTGCCAATGCTTGAAGTCGGTTCCATTAAACTTTTTCGTCTTTTTCCTTGTCCGATATGGATAGGAGTAGAAGTTATCATCATAGTGTTCTCAACATCAGTCATTTGTCTGTTACAATATTAGTACAAACCAGTAAATGTAAAGAGGAAATAACATTCAGAATGGAGAAATGTTATGTTAAGTTCTATTTAAGTAGAACAAATCAGAATGAATCAAAAATCAGAAATTGATTAATGTCTAATACGTTTCAAAAACTATAAATTATTACTGTATAGTAAGTTGTAGAAAGGAAAAAAAATTCAACAGAACCAATAATACTAAATGAATACCTAATAAAGAAGTCATATCATTAATTCATATTGTCTAGTAGACCTGTTTATTTCTCAATGGTTGGTTCTTACTAACATGATCGTCCCAAACAAAGAAGTATGTTCTTTAATTCATATAAAAAAACCAACAGAACAGTATAGACCTGTATAGGCCCACCTATTGTCTATTCCAATTCTAAAGTGAATACATTGAATATAATCAATTCACTTCACTAATTGATTTCCCATCAATTCACTTCACATAATGACAAAATTCAAAACAGTTGTGAATAGTTCAAAAGTTTAGATTCTGTTCAAAATTTATTGTCTTACATACAGAGTTGTTAGTGGCTGCATTAAAATATTAGATTATGTACATTTTTTTTCAAAAACAGAGTTTAAAAAAAAACTAAACTACAACTTGATACCCTCAACTATTTGAGATTTTGAACTTGATACTCTCAATTTTAATAGGTATCAACTTGATACCCTAAATTTCAAAAATGACGAAATTATCCCTCCTCTCCCCTCCCTTCCCCCACCGGCTGTCACCACCCCGCGGCTGCACCACCCGACGTCCCTAACCCTCCCCCAACCCTCTCTCTTCTCCCGCGACAGCTTTATTGCCTAACATAAAAGAAAGAGTGTTCGCTCAAGGCCTGTCATCATAGGATCTCCTTCTGCTCGTCCACTCAGGGATGACCCCTAAAAGACTGACGTTGGCTACACTTGTTTGATTGCTTGATGGCTTGGGCTACTATTGAATCACTCTTAACTAATTGTATAAAGAAGTGGCTGTCTCCTTGCCCGTAGAAAGCATTGAAAGAAGAAGAAAACGGGAGGGAGCGATCCACAAGAGGTTCCTTCTACTTGATGAAAGACTCAGACTGCCGAGGAGAAACTGACCTCTAATACAACACTAAATCAACCTTTCTTACCCGTTTTAGATCTGCAAGATCTAAGGGAGGCTCTCCATGCTTCTAGTGAAGTAAGAAGTTTTTCTGTTCTGCAAGTGTAGGCAAAAATGTTCTCGAAGCTCCGGAGGGAGCGAACAGCGAGTTAACTGGAGCAAGTGAGTTGACAGCAAGGGAAGTACAATCAAGCCAATCAACTAGGGGAACTAATGCTAAGGCCATTGCAGTCTTTGTTGGATCATCGGTCTTAGATGTCATAGTCATTCTTAACACTCTCGTTCTTAAAATGTAGTTTTCGCTTGTAACTTTCTGGTGCAGTGACTTCTTTAAGCCCTCCTTCAGATGAAGCAGCTAAAGCGTGAGTCTCTACTGCTCCGAAAACTAAGGATTCTTAGAGGTAGATAGGAAATGGGGTCTCACAGAGTCCTCTAGTTCCAGCCCAACTTCCTACTTACTTAGTTCCTACGGACGTTGGAAGCGTTGACGATCCTTTTTCCTTTCCTTGTGGACATGACGACTATTTCGCTGTGCTTGATTAGTCCTCGCATGACTCTTCTTCACACTGATTTCAATCCGATTCGTCGACTCTAGTGGCCGAATATCAATACCTTCTACTGATCATAGAAGCTAGTGTGGCCAATGCGTCAGCAAACTGATTCTTCGTCCTCGACAGATAATTGAAGGTAATCCGTCTGAACTTTAGGCTGATATCTTCCAGATACTGATGGTAGGGAATGAGCTTCTGATCTTTGGTTTTCCAATCACCAGTTGTCTGAAATATGATAAGTGTCGAATCTCCATATACATCAATCTTCTTGATTCTCAAGTCTGTTATACACGCAGAATATTATGCGATATTGTTTGTGCAAAATATCCTCAACTTGACAGCTATGGCTGCTCAACCCGATACCACCGCTTCTCGTACCTTACTACCCCTATCTATAGAGCAGCTCTACCTGGCACTCACCGCTCATTGCCTTCTTTCTTGTAGACTGGTAAGATGAACGAGAGCCTGTGGCTTTTCAATAAGGCCTAGGACCAATTCCACTTGCAGAGGTCAATGCCTTTCCTCTTTCTTTTGCTTTGACCGGGCAGGGCCCGACTCCACGTCCATTCAAATCGAAAGAAGACAAAGTCCAAAGGTATCGATCCAAGGGCGTCCTCCTGTTGTTTCGATCTTGATCGGTAGATTTGGTCAGCAATCCGCGGCGAAATCATATTACTTATATGGATTAGCCGGTGCCCTGCACTATGAGAAAGAGAATACTCTGGCTATATAAATAATGTCGTGGGAAAGAATTGGCATCAACTGTAGTGTCAGCTGTGGCATAATTGGTACCAACATCTGCTGATGTATCTGTAACAACCGAGTCTGTAACAGTGCCTTCATGTGCCGCTTATTACACATCACCGAAAAAGGAGGAAAGGCTAAGAGCAGATTCTCGAACAAGCGATGCCATACTTCCACTAATGGAGTCTACTATACTTCACCTTCACTAATGGAGTCTATTGGGCCTAGCCTATGGGTTCTATAGACTATGTTTCAATCTTAGGCTAGCGACTTCTAAGCCTTACTTCTCTGTACGATCTTCTACTATTGATAAAAGAGCTCCTTCTGTGCATGGCTATCTTTTCCCTTACCCACAGCTAACCGCTAAACACCTCACTTCGTTCGCCTCACTTCGCAGCTCACTTCGCTCGCCTCTCTTCAAAAAAGATATACCGTGGGAATCTTTGCTCAGTTTCATCATTGAATAATGATCGAAGGTGGAAGGTGCGCGCATCCTCAATTGACAGATCTCGGATCAAGAAGCCGACGGAGCCAATGAGCCCGCTATTACGTGTCCCGAAATGGGTCCAGCAGGCCGGTAATCTGGATCGGTGTAAGATCTTGGAAAGAGAACGTCCATTTTCTTGCTAAGCATCCATTATTCTCGGAGAATCCGGGACTAGCTATATAAAGAGAATCCGTATTGCACTTATGAGAAAGAGAATACTCTGGCTATATAAATAGAATACTCACGGCGAAATCATTCTTTCCCACGACATTATTTACCCAAGAAGCTCGGGAATAGAGGACGTTGATAAAGAGAATACTCTGGCTAACGGGTATCAGGGATGGGAAACTTTATACCATTCAATGAGCTGGATCTCGATGGGAGCCTGTTAGAGCTGTCGGACAGCCGATGTCGAACTATGGTTTCCTATGCTCAATAAGGTAGAAATCGGGGTGTAGCAAGTTTCAAACACGAGAGAAGTTATTCGGGTAAGGCCACAGTGTAAGTATCGACATTCATAAACCTTTAAAGGCCTTGGCTCAGTCTGGAGGCATTAAAAAAGAGGTCTCATTCTTTCTAAGATCGTACACCCTTCCTGTATCGGAAGTTACAAAACAAGACCGGGCTTACGGATGACAAATATATTACGTAACGGGTTCTCCTTAAATTTTGAAGACTAGAAGCACAAACCAAACTCTAGTATCGAGAACATAAGCATTGCTTTCTCGTAACCACTTTTGTTGCTTGTCAAAGTTTTCGACCATGATATCTTTATGCGCGGGTTGAGTGCGGAGAGGCCAAATCAAAAGACAGTTGAAGGAAGAGAAAAGCTTCAATTGGTCTTTTCGAGATGAGACTTCTTCCTCTTAGGGGAGAAAAAAGAGGAGACTATTTCAAGAAGGCTAGGAGTTCTTGCATACTTTCCTTTATAAAGGATGTCCTACTTCTATTTCATATTTCACCGAAGCCTACTTCACTCAATCTTCTTATCTTAATCCTACCGCTCTTACTACAACTAAACCACCAACAGCGGAAGAGCCGACATTACTATAGAATGATATATGTGCAGCACATTCTGTAATGCTCATTCGTCAGCAGGAAAAGCAAAGACCTTATCTACCGCATCAACAGGTAATCCCGTATCTGATAAGGCAAGTCTCCTTCCCGTAGCACAGCTACGCTATGAAAAGCAATCTGCCCAAGAAAAAGGGCTAACTATCATTCTTTTTCTGGTACTAAGGCTACACATAAGAAATACACTTCCTTCCCCTATATTTTTATATGGATACGTGGGACTACTATAATATACTTACTTTAGTGATTTCATACCTTCTTCCTTATTTTGATCATTTCTATCCTTTCATTCCGCGTGATCAATACACCTGATCGGCCTTAGCACTGACTTTCCCAACCGACGCCTAGCAAGATTTCACAGTCTCCTCCACGGGCACATGGTTTGTAGCCAGTTGGTGATGGACCTCAGACCCTGAAGCAATCATTAGAGGCGACGGGGACTTGATAAGATTGTGAACAGTAGGCCGCAGGTTCAAATCAAAGTAGGAGAATAGAGAGGCCGCAGGTTGAAGTACTTATCTGAGAAGTATGGGGCGGACTAAGATCCTGGGCCAAGGTCTGCATGGGTTGGGCTCCCAGTTGCTGCTGTTGGGCATGAAATTGCTCCATCAACATTGACCTTAATGTAGCCCGGTGGGGGCAGCTTCCAACCATCATTTTTCAGAGGGACAGACCGTGGAAAGCGACTCTCCTAAATAGGAACAACCAAGGGCTTACCTTAGAAGCTCTTTTGAAGTTGCCTTTTCACTAAAAAGAAAGGGACTTCTAGCGATAGAGACTAACAAGGGAACTTACCAATACTAAAGACGAATCGATCAGGCTGAAGCTATTGTAGCATCTCAAGCTTATCTTTCTTTTGCACCCACCTACCCTGTACTGCCGAACGTTTGCAACAGTTATAATCTTCTATAATAACTAATAAACCGATTCAAGTTATTGAAACACAGGACCCTTTTCCACAGTTATAGGACCGTTGCGACAGTTGTTGATACCGATCAAGTTTCCCTCAGACATCTCGACCGGGAAGACCTCTTACGAGAGTTGCTCGCTAGAAGGACACCTTACCTTTCGTATAGCTCGATTCCGCTTTGGTTGCTTCCCCTGTGACTTCTTTAGCTGCTGCTGCTAATAGTTTTCTTTAGCTGCTGCTGCTAATAGTTTTCTATCATTACGAAATGAAAGATAACTAGAAGAAGGGCCAAGTAAGCAAGCAGCAGCCGGATGCGTGCACTAGCTAGAAAGCCCCTTTCAGCAACCCCTTCGTCCAATAGTCCTATTGTCAGGCTTTCGTAAGTTCCTTTCGGGCTATGATCTCATGAACCTGTGTCCTCGTCGAGAGAAGACTTTGAAAGGGGTGATTTTCGATAAGCCTTTGTTTAAGCCATATTTTGAGGTCCCCCAGGAAATGAGTTTGATTGCAAGGTCGTATAAAGAAAGGGTTAGCGGCTAGTCGAAACTATTAAGTCAATCGGTAATCATTTTAAGCATCTTCGTCTTTCTCACATCAATCAGTCTGAGACTTTCTTTGAAGAAGATCAGATTCGGATGTGTTTCCCTACTTTTTGCTGTACTGGTCATAGTCTGCTTTCGCTTGCTTCTTTACTTTATCCGGGATAGGGTCTTTAGTGGGCAATGGCTCCCATACCAGTGAAAGTTCCAACGCTTACTACCAGGCATGAGTCAATAGCTCAACGAAAGGAAAGAGCTACTTCGGTTCGGTCCTTTCTTCTTTCTAAGAACTCCCTCTCCTGATAAGACCTCTAATTCCATATCTCTACCAACGCCCAAAGGTGAAGCGAGTGGCCTTGAGACGTAAGGTTCTGTCGTACATATCCAATCCTCTCGGTCATAAGAGCAGCTATCGTAGTCATAGCTCTTCCCCGAAGAGCGGCTAACAGCTATCGAAGCTATGAGTCCCGAAAGCGTGAAGTTCTTTATCGAGGTGAAAGGACCCGACTACTAATAATAAGTAGCCAGGGCACAAAACGACTCAACTACCAAGTGGCGAGGCCCTTATAATGTAGGCTTTTGTTTACCGAGGCGCTGTTAAGCCCTTAACTGAAGCCCGAACGGAGTTGCGGTATCGGTATCGGCTACGGTTAGCGAGGTATGGTTGGCATTATTTAGAAGGCCAGGCGAGCGAAGTGAGCTCTCGATCGCACCATATCAATCAAACGTAGGAAGTTTGTCTTGCTTGCCATCGTGCCTGTTTTGGCCTGAGTTTCAGATGGGTCAGGAAGTAACTCGTCACCACAAACTCCGTCTTGACCACGAATCGTTACCCTTTGACTCCATGTGCGAAGGCAATGCACAATTGCCGTTATCTCCTTCTCCTAGACCGTGTAATGCCGCTCGGTGTCGTTGAGCTTACGACTAGGCTATGGATGCCCATCTTGCATGAGGACTCCCCCAATGGAAAAGTTTGAGGCATCTGTATATACCGATCATAGCTGGGTGTGGTCTGGCAACCAACACTTCCTTCCTCACTGTCGTTCGCCTCACTTCGCAGCTCACTTTGCTCGCCTCATCTGCGTCTTCAAAAGCTTATGGACATCGATCCGTCCATTTCCACGTTCGTTCCTTCTTAAGGAGATCCGTCAATGGAGCCGCCCGCCTTGAGTATCCTTGGATGAATCGCCTATCCTATAGTAGTGGACAAGTCCTAAGAAGGACCTAAACTCTGCTTTTTTAGGGCAATCTCACTGTCGCTCACCTTGATAGCCCTCACTTTCTCCCCATCCATCCTGATCAAGCCATCACCTATCTAATGGCCCCCTAGGAATAGGATCTCCGTCTGTCCAAAGGAGTCTTAGTTTTTGACCCGCTTTTCCTCGCTCGATCGGAATCGGGGAGTGCTTCTTTGTTTGTTTTGTGTAGTCTCGTCGTTGGAAAAGACTAGCTTTTTTAGGAGAAAAAGAGGGATACAAAGTAGCACGAAGTCAGCGTCCAGCTTCAAGGAAAATGTGCCATTTATTGAATCGTAAAATCATGGCTTTGGTTGAGCAGTCTCATTTTGCTCCCTTCCACCAATAGTCGAAGCACAGCTATGACCGGATCAAGCAAGGGTGACTTATTCAAGCACAACCATCTTGCCCTCATCCAGTAGTCGAGACCGAGAAAGCCCCCAGTTATGTTTAGAAATCAGGGTCTCCTTGAATAGAGAGCAAGCCAAGCAGCGGGCAACAGATAGTGCTGCGAGAGCAGCAAGGCAAGCAGGTGCATACGGCTACCCCCACCTCTGAACACCCTTATGGTATAGCCATTCCCCTATCAAACTCCAGCGAAGAGTGATTATGGGATATTGATCTGAGTTGTTTTGTGGTATAGTAATAGGAATTGAAATTTCATATGGGGCGGGGGGAATAGATCAGAGGTCATGGCTTAGATCCTCCGAAATCCCAGCTTCGCGAGCTCGGGCCACACTGGAGAACGCATCTCTCGGGCGGGGTAAGAATTGCCTATCTCAATAATGAAGATAAAAAGGCAGAACGAATCAGATCTTTATATATATACGTAATTTGATGTACAAAATCTGGCTCAACATCAAAACCTCGGACGTTGGTCAACATCCCCTTGAACTGACCCCACCAAAAAAAAGAAAGCAACAGAGAAGCCCGATCAACAGTAATGGATTTCGCAAGTCAGCCAGCCTATTATCTCCCATCCAACTCAAAAACTAGGCCTACGTCCCCGTTGATCCGTAACAACCCTCAGACCTGAATCGCCTCGCTACAACTATGGTTGGAGTTCCAATTTTGACTCTAGTTAAGGCGAGTAAAGAACTCTATCGCTCTCGCATCTCCGAACCTCTTTGCGTTATCTCGAGCTAAATTTCATCGACCCTGTAAGTCAGCTGAAGTCCTACGATCCATTCTCTGATAGCAAGTATCAGTCCCAGTTGTTGTGTTGTGAAAGTTACTTTGGTGCCATCGCAGTAAGGATCGCCCGATCTAATCGCTTTACAGAGGGCTAACGCGGTTTTCTTTCTTTACATAGAGGCTCTTCGAGACCGCTACGTGCCTTAAGTTCGGAGGTGGCTAACAAGGTCGTTTAACGACTGGCTATAGCTAACGATTCAAGTATACTACCAGTCGTTTAAGTACGGGTGGAATAGCTCATTTATGAGGGTGCAGAACGTGGCAAGGGCATTAGTGAGTCCAAAAGACATAATAAAAAATAAAAGGCTTGACAGCGCCTTGCTTGTAATACTGGTCGTCTTTTGCTCGTCTCCTTCTGCGATACGCACCTGGTAGTAGCCCGACCGTAGATCCAACTTCGAGAAGTATGAAGCGCTCAGTCAAACAAGTCTGCAATCAAAGTTCATACTTGTTCTTGATGGCCTGGTTGAGCGCCCGAGTTTCAATGCAAAATCTAATCTAAGGCTCCCGCTTCTTATGGAAGAAAAGAGGCGAGCGAAGTGAGTAGTGGGCCGTTGGAGGCTTAAATATATCTTGGCGAGATGACTTCTGAAAATTCTTTCCTGAGCTCAACCAACTAAGGTCCGCCAAACCAACCCAGCTTTGGCTCCAGGCTCAAACTCGATCTTGCGGTAGAATGCCCTCCTAGCCACACCAACCCTTGGGCAACTAACTCGTGGGGCATGACATACCCAAATTCCTCAAGTACTTGCTGCATTTCCTGAGAATTCTGATATGTATTGGATCCGCTCTTCTATTAGCATGAAGAGATGAATTATCATCCATTTCTCTTCCTTATTCTAAAGAAATAGAACGCCCCACCCGAACCTTTCTTAAGACTACCAAGCCCTCTTGAATTAGTTCTACGATAGAAGCTTTCAACGTACACCCGGGGACAAATCTTTCACTCACTGATAAGTGAATACCTGTGACTATATCGTCCTGAAGACGGATGCGACGGGAAGAAGTGGCATTTAGAAGTGTTGCTGACTTTACATTTAGGTTTCGGCATAACAAAGCTTGTACTGTCTTTTCGCACTTAGGCGCACTGCGTGCCGTTGGTAATGATTCTACTACGATGCCGCAAATTCGCAAGCTGGTCCTAAGTAATCGTTGTTCTTCATTGGATTCCGGAGGAATGACTTCGTTAGGATTGGAGAATTGCTGCGATTCTTCCTGAATAGACTCGATTCTCCCATCGAGAGTGACTTTGAAAGTCTTACCTAAACTCTTATGACTGAATATGAGAAAGCCTATAAAACAACGAGCTACTATCATTTCTTCATTATAGATTGAGATCTTCTTCGGACTTGATGCACAAATAGATGGAATAGCAGCAAATAGCATCTTTCTATCCTGCATATTCGTTGAACTCAATCTCATTGGGAAACCTTATCCTATCTATCTTTCTGCAAGGGAACGGGAAGTTGTGTAGGACGGGATGCGCTCGCACGGCGAAAAAAGAAAAAAAAAAAAAAAAAAAAAGGGGGCGACCGTTAGGTCGCCCACTCCGCGGGGAGGCGGCGGAACTTTGTATTTTCTAACTATACTATAGTGATCTTTAACCTTGAATACAATTTATAGATTCGACAGCAATAGTCCCTCGGACTCGAAAAGTAATAACGAAAATGGTTGATCCAATAGCAGATTTCGCAGCTGCCACGGTTGGAACTAATGAAGCAAATGATCGACCCATCATATCATCCAAAGAAACAGAAAAGACCAAAAAGTTCGAATTGGCAGCTAATAACATTGATTCAATTGGCATTGACATAGGCGCGGTGGAGAGAGAGTGGGAGCGGGGTTAGCGACGTGACGCGGAGAGGGGCCGGAGCCACGAGATGGGGTTGGCGGGGTGGTGACAGCCGGGAGGGGGGAGAGAGGAGGGGGTAATTTTGTCATTTTTGAAATTTAGGGTATCAAGTTGATACCTATCAAAGTTGATGGTATTAAGTTGAAAAATTCGAATAGTTGAGGGTATCAAGTTGTAATTTAACCAAAAAAAATATGGTCTTAAGATTATTATTTTACTATTCTGTATTTTATATAGTTAATAATGTAAATAATGTAAATAAAAAATATAATCGAGACCGAGGCTTGAACTTGGTTCAATGTCCTTAAGACAATATTCGTCCCAGACTGGTGCTTACAGTTAGTCTTTCTCTCTCTTAGACTTAATGTTTGATGAATGAATTGAATGAGTGAATTATTCAAACACTTATGCTTTATAGATGATAAAAAGACATAATAGAAATTACACATTTTCAATAGATTCATTGACATAGATTCGTTATAATTGGACACACTTATTAGAAAACCATTATTATTATTATTAATTAATAATTCAAATAGACATTCACTTTTCAAAAGGGGGTTGGTGGTGACAGCGCCACCGTCCTCGGTAGCGCTCGTGCCAAACAACTTTTTCGATGCAGGACTGGAAAAAGTTTTATCAAGCATCTTATTGTTTTGGAAAATGCTTTATGTACTTCCAAAATTCTATCCCTCCATGCCCCTCCGCCATGTGGCCCTCTTCTATTTGCTCATGTCTTTCTCCAACTCTCCTCCTATTTGCTTGGGTCAATAAGGAAATGCCACGTGACGAAGGGACATGAAGGGATAAAATTTTTGGAGGTACATATAGCATTACTCGTTTGTTTATGACAATCCAACATAAACTCGACAACCTTTTTTGGTGCCAGTGTCTTCCACTTCAACCATTTATTAAATATAAAAAAATAATTTTATCCCAATTCAAGCTCGGATAGATGGAACGAAGGCTTAAAAAAAAATGGAACGAAGGCTAGAGATGTTTGTAACCTTTGTACCCCACTTGTACATGTACATATTATGAAATGGGTGGAAACATTAGCTAAACCTGCCATATCATAATCTTTGGTTGGTTGAAATGATGCGAGCATAGTGTGTGTGGTGGGGGGCTTTAGCCCATTTCTGCCTATATATTTATATACATAACCGATTAAGTCGGACAACCAAACAAAAGCAGCAAACAAAGAAAGAGAACCAAAGAATGATGAAAACAGAGAATTAGGAGCATTTCATATCATTGCACCTCCAACTTCTACTCTCGCTCTTTTTCCTTTTCTTTTCCTTTCTTTTTTCTTGGTAAGAATTTTTTTTTCTTTTCCTTTTTTTTTTCTTGGCAAGGAACATTGACTTCATGCTGTCTTAATATCCAATCCAACATCCAATGTAATATTTACATTTTTCAAAACTTACTTTTCTTTTATGGAACATTTTATATTTTTTTAGTCATAGTCGATTGCTTTCTGATGAGAGAAGACTCGGATAGCTTAGGTGATCCTAAGAGTTTAGGAATTTTGATTCGTTGATTGTTTCTTTACGTAGGTGAGGGAAATTCCATCGGAGGGGACGACGACCACGACGACAACGATGTCGGTGCTCGCGCCCTCCTTGGAGGCGATGAAAAATGTTAGAACCAAGCAACGGGACATACTCACCAAGCCATTTATCGAAGTCTGCAAGCTAGTCCTGCCCGTGCTTGGTAAAATTTCTGGCTCCCTGTCATCTTCGTGGATCGACTGCTGAGTTTTAACAAGTGATTCGTATGCTCGATCTGATATTATTAGAGCTTGACAAGACTTCGAATTTGAACAATTTCTTTTTCTTAGAGTCATCACAGTCTAAATTCAACTTAAACGGTCAATGAGCAACCAAAATTAGTTCCGGCTACGAAACGTGATATCGAATAACTCGATCATGCAATGCTAATTTGATTTGATTTTACTTTGCTAGATAAATTTGGACCTGCTATGACCATAGTAAAGTTAGATATTGGTGGTAATATATCGGTAAGAGCTCTGAAACCCTTGCGATACTTTTTGAAGACAGACAGATGGATGATATCTTTGATTTTTTTTTTTTTTTTTTTTTTTTTTTTGGCAGAGGCTGGAAACCAAGTACGCTTCTAATACTTCCAGGTTCAATTTCCTCTACAGCATAGTGCTGGCAGAAGTCGAGAACAAATCAGCCAAATCTTCTTCGAGCTGTACCAATGCGCTCCTCTGGTTAACCAGGTTTTTTCTTTCGAAAACACTATCTGGCCCGCAAGCGGGACAGCCCGCACGCCAGGTGGCCGAAGTCCATTACCAACCCCCATACTGGTTGACCTGCCAATAGGATGGCGCCACCTGGCGGCGGGCAAGTTAGCAGCGCTCTTTTTCTTTCTCCCTCTTGATTTGTTTGACGACGAACACAGTATATATATGCGCGAAAGATGCTTCTGCTCATTACAAAGTCAGTAATATATTGTCAGGGCTATGGATTTCTTAGTTGAGCTGTTCCGCAACTTGGTCGAGCATCCGGACTGGAGCCTGTCGCACGCTGCCAATGATTCCTACGGCAAGACCTTGAAGAAGTGGCACGGGTGGCTTGCTAGTTCTAGTTTTACGGTGTGTATTCTCTTTCGTTTTGGTATCGTGTCTATATCCATGCGACATAGCAGGGGCGGAGCTACCCTTGGGCACGAGCGATAGCCTGCCCAAAATTTTTGATTTTTTTTTTTGAGTTTTTTCTTTTAATGTTTTCATAGTAGGGGCGGAGCTACCCTTGGGCACGAGCTATCGTGTCTATATTCATGCAACATAGTAGGGGCAGAGCTACCCTTGGGCACGAGCTATAGCCTGCCCAAAAAATTTGTTTTTTTTTTAGTTTTTTCTTTTAATGTTTTCTTGGTTATATTTAATGTTCCCTTCGCGGATTATGGTCCCTCCTCGATGCCCATCACCGTCCGTCACTGTTATTCAACAAGAAGTTCATCCTATGTGAGCCTCCACGCTGATGATGACGGCGCCGGCCTCGTCATATAACTACTGCTGTTTGCCTCTCAACCCACTAGATCGATACCATCATCACTACCTGCACGTAGGAACAGAACCCAGCAGCCTCGCCAAGCCTTCAATGTCGTTTTTTTTTTTCGTCGGGAGCCATTATCAACAGCAGTCTCCAGCGTCGTGACTTCTCCCTCCACCTAGACCATAGTCAATGTCGTTTCACACAATGCTAGTGCCTTCGAGTCGTGCAAGCTGTAACTATAGTTCAGCCCTCCCTAATTTTAGAGGATAGCTCCGCCACTGAACATACGTAATTATGTTGTCTATATCCGTATCTGTGTCTGTATTGGTGCAACTTAACACTATAGGAACCTTTTCAAACTACCATGTCTACTCCTATCCTATCACATATAGATGAATTGCAATTTGAAGTGGGTTTTTTTTTTTGTGCGAGTCAGTTACTGAAACGTTGGTATGGCGTCTAACAATTTCAGGTGGCCTTAAAAATGGTTCCCGATAGGAAGAGGTTCATGGAGATAATCGGCAGGACAGGAGACGTAAACGAAGACATCAACAACTTCTGCGCTGCGTTTTCTCCCCTCCTCGCAGCGAACCACAAGTTTCTGGTGAGATCAAGATCCCGTTTGGTTCAATATATTATAATTATAATCGCAATATAATCAAATAAAAAAAAATCTCATTTGATTATACTACGATGACAATTATATTAATAAAAAACATTATTTTGATTATATTACGATTATGATTTTATTATAGTATACCAAACGGCACCCAAGTCTTACTTTAACCAGATTTTTCCAGTCTTTTTTTTTTTTTTTCTTCTCTTTGATTGTTATGTTGTTTCTCTGCAGGCTGGAGTTGGCCTGGACAGCATGAAATCTTCGTGATGATGTGAAAAGTAGGCCAAGTTTTTCGTTTGCCGCGACTCGATCGTCAGATTTTAGAACACCTCTGACTCTTCATTCCTATTTTGTCGAATTGTATTTCAACATTTTTTGGGTCACGTATACTGTGTAACAACATATGTGAAAATAGCATAATGCTAGGACTACGACCTTTTTACAATCCTCCTACAACCAAATGTCACGTGGCCGACCTCTATTGAAGGGCAGAGGGGAGAGCTGAGGCTGGGTGGGATCGTGTTAGCGGGGGATAGAACAAGTTGTAAACTAAGCATTATTTGCGAAAATATACATCATTTTGCTCCTTATGTCGATGTCAATTGACAATAATTCTAAATCTTGCACAAAAGCTTCCACGGGACGACGACGACAACAACTACAAAAATTGATCTTTGCACCAAAATCCACTCTGCGAATATTGCAACATGTGAGTTTATTGTAAAATCTATAGACAGATTTTGTGACAATATAACATGAGCAAGTAATGGCTAAAGCCACAAGCAACCCCAAGACAGACCTATGCACGGAAGACAGTGTAGCAATAAAAGCAGTAATCACCCACAACAATTGAACGATAGCAAACATGTTTAAATAAGTTAGTAAATGATTGATATACTTCAACAAGCGAATAACTACAACTTCCGAAGTAAATTAGTTAAGGTCTGTAACTCAATTATTTAACTTAACCTTTTACTCCAATCAAAATATTTTTTTATCGCCATTGCAATGTTGTCATATCTTGTCACGACCCGCTTCCAAATTATTGGGTCGAACCGGATCATGTCCAGCCTGCACCGTTGTGAGACGGCGGCAGTAAGCTGTTCTATATGCAGGTATTCACAACAACATTTATACATTTGTCACAACTCGAATATACGAAAATTTTAAAACTTTTTATTCAACAATTGAAGGTACAACTGGAAATGAAAGTACTGAAATAAAGTACTGAATTCAAATCAACAAACTGGAAATTTTAACAAGTCTATGATTTTATCATTTAAAGAAAGTTAGTTTTATATATATATATATTATTAAAAATACAAGTTTTGCCAATTAAATTGTAATTGCTATTTTCTCCAATAAATCAGTAATCGATTTATCCTGTAAAATTGATAACCAATATAGTATACGACGTAGACGGTTTTCGTTAGATTAATTAAATAATTTAAAATCTGACTAGGGTCTGTTTCTAGAAATTGTAACAGCACACCTAGATTTGGCTCATCTATGATTCTAAGTCAAGGATTCTCAACTGTAGGATTTTGAGGACGTAACCCGATCCCAAATTATTAGGTCGAACCGGATCATGCCCAGCCTGCACCGTTGTGAGATTGCGGCAGTAAGCTGTTCTATATGCAGGTATTCACAACAACATTTATACATTTGTCACAACTCGAATATACGAAAATTTTAAAACTTTTTATTCAACAATTGAAGGTACAACTGGAAATGAAAGTACTGAATTCAAATCAACAAACTCCAAATACAATGAAACTAGATAACTAGCTAGACAGTCGGCTCATCAGCCTCCGGTTCTGTGTCCTCCAAGGGAGACTTTAGCAACACCACAGGATACAATACCGGGTCATAGTAGCTATTGAACAATAGCTCAGCATCATCAACATCACCTATGGGAGAGGATCCAGTCAGGAAAGGAGCAAGTACGAGTACATAATCCGACATTCTAAGTAATAATAGAAAGATGCAATTTTAAACAGTTGAAATACTTTGAACAATATTTTTCTGCAATTCAATATTTGAAACAATGTGATTTGAATAGGTAACGTCTATGACCGACTTGGGTTGTACAATAGCATCCTAGCGATGCGATACGGCCTATCCCCGTGTGTAAGAGGGGTAAGCTCGCGCAATAATACAATATGAGGGTTTGGTCATAAATGTCACGCCCCTCTCCCTTAGGAGCGATCGTCCTCGCTAAGGCATGATGTCGCACGAGCCTAGATTGCGCTCGTGCAAGGCGGGTTCCATAACGGCCGATTTCAGCGGCTGCGACGGGGTCGTCGCACAGAAGTCCCATGCAGAGACATTGAATAATAGCAGCGGAGATTAGAACAAACACAAGTTATGCAGAAGAAGCTCTTTATAGATATTGAAACAAAGGTTACAACGGGGCGCAAGGCCAAGATTACAAGTCTTTCAAGCTCACTCAAGCTCACTCATCTCACATTACAAGTCACTCAGCTCTCTCTCATCTCTCAAATACAAGTCTTGAGCCAGCGGATGCTTCGGAAGGCGACGTCCATACATTATGTCCCGTATAAGTCTCGACTCCATGCGGTCGTACGCTTCGAATCGCCAAGGAACTCCGTGCTTCGATGCATCCAAGTGATCCCCGTGCCACGAGCTTCTACCTATGCCTGCACATGAAAACTATGTGGGTGTCAGTACTCAACTGTACTGGTGGGATGAGCTCCTCGCCCACCCATACAAAACCAACACGTTAATTTACTTTGTGTATAACATAGCCCCTTTTTGATTGTCTTTCTACTCTTTCCTTAGGATCAGTTTTAGGACAGACGCCTTGGCCTATTTTGTGTCTCGAGACCATCCCGTGCTTGCAACATCAACGCTAACCTATCAAGTCGTGTTTGCCTTACGGTCCAAAATCAGAGACGCAACTACACGATAGACTCATTTTTTTACGTGATCGTGCTACAAAACCTAATTGAGACCGTGCCTCGTATTTCAGTAAGACTAACCACATCGCCGCCTCGCGGCCCGTGCTACTTTGGTCACCAACTGACCCAATCAAGACATCTGGGCTAAGTGCCACTCGACCGACTTTGCCTTGCGGCATTTCATGACTTAAACTCAAGACAACTCAAACCAACTTATGCAACTTATATGCCGACAACTCAAGACTCGACGTCACATCTCGTGCCGAAGCACGGTGCCTTCGTTGCAGCCAAATCTTAGGCCCAAACATTTTGTGTTACCGACTAAACATATATTCAAGTTCTAGACCAAATCCAAAGGCATACACGCGGTTTGTCGCTATTCTGCCGACTCAACTATATGAATTTGGTCACTGGCTCCCAGAGCCATTGTGGACTCCTTTTGTAGTTTTGATTAGACGGACGTCCCTTGCCAGCGCGAGTAGCTAGCTCCGCTGCAAGTCCCCGCCTAACCCGTGCAGTCATCCAGCACACAGTCTACGAAAAGTCTCTATCGCAACGGTTCCCATGGGCCGCCTGGGTCGCCGTTCGAGAAATGTTTATTTTATTTACCTTGTACAAGTTGTCCAATGACCATGCAAGACTCGACTCAAACTGACGTCTCACACAGTCATTGCTACTTCTAGTGTTACCATCTCTTTCAGGGCTAATTTCAACACTTCTCACATTTGAGATCTTGCCTCGACGACCCAGTCACGAGCATTCTTTCTTTCTTGCCTCAACGACCCAGTCGTGAGCATTCTTTCTTTCTTGCCCTATCATTTCACTCAACTCAAGAACAACTATTTGAAACACTTTCCAAACTCAATGGATCATCCGTGGCCCGTGCCTTAAAATACTAAATTTGTGGCATCGTGTCTCAAACCAACGTGAAACTCTATGTGACACCACCGCCCAAGTCATACTCTATATGACGGGCCTTACGATCGTGAGACTATGTGGTTACACCCGGCCGTAGAACTCATAGGGCCGTGCCTGCTACTACTCCTGATAGCTTAACGTAACTTGCCTAACTTACTTTGCAACAACTTGACGAGCAAAGGCTGCGTCAAGGCTTGCGTCATGGGAACGTGCCATGCACGCGTTCGACTTGAACAACCAAGTTATTTGAAGTGTCTAGACTTATGCCACAAGCTGTGCAATACAACTTAACCCGTCGGCGAGCAGAGGCTATGCCACGCCTTGGGCGAAGAGACCGTGCATGCTTTATGAAGCATTTATGCGGGCGACGCCTATGAATTTGGCTAGTGATCTTAGTTTGTGGCGAAGACCAACTCTTTCTTCTCCCAAGCCACGGGACGAAGGACCAAGTGTCATTTTTAAAGCACGCCATGCACCAACTCTAAGACGATCGTTTTGGACCTTTCCATATTCTAACTCAATTCGACCCGTCGGGATTATTCCCTTTAGCTATGTGGATTCGTCTCTTTTATTATCAAGCCTACTTGTGCAAGTTAAAAACATGCGATTTATTATGTGAAGGCAAAGATGAGGCAAGTTCACCGAAACTACCCCACCTGAGCGAGCGGTCGCCTTGGCTGAGCGATGTCTTCATGCAGCCGTTGCAAGGCTAAGTTTGAACGCCGTCGGCGTTTCTATTCCCCCGATTGACTGAGCGGGACGGGGCACTACAATAAACGCTACACTACTCCCCCAATATCTCCACAAACAATAATTGAACTCAAGGAGAGAGTCCCGTGTAGCAATGTGGTTTAAGCATGCAATCATGACAATTACTAAATAAAATGCAAGAAAACATAACTGTAACTTGCCTTTGTTTGTATGACTGGATTAGGATGTCAGTGCCGGGAAGGAAGTCAAGCACGTCCTCGAAATCCTACAGTTGAGAATTCTTGACTTAGAATCATAGATGAGCCAAATCTAGTGTGCTAGTTACAATTTCTAGAAACAGACCATAGTCAGATTTTTAAATTATTTAATTAATCTAACGAAAATCGTCTATGTCGTATACTATATTGGTTATCAATTTTACAGGATAAACCGATTACTGATTTATTGGAGAAAATAGCAATTACAATTTAATTGACAAAACTTGTATTTTTAATAATATATATATATATAACTAACTTTCTTTAAATGACATAAAATCATAGACTTGTTAACTTACGAGTAATTTATCCATTTTAATTAAATGTGAGAAATTCTTATTAATTTTATACAAAATAATTAATAACCAATTTTTATTATGCGCCTAGCTACGCCAACAACAAAATCCAGAAAAGAAATAGAAAATCTAAGCTACGCAATACATGGCCACAGAAAAAAAAAAACTGGGCTTATGCCCTTACAACAATTTAATTAATTTACCATAAAACTGAGACGAGCTCTGAATGCCGTGAAGCGGTCCAGTCAAGAGGTCGAAGCCCTGCACCCAAAATACTAGAGGCTAGTAACTAGTTCTAAAAATAAAAGATAATATAAATTAAATATAATTTGCAGAAAACGGACGTCTCAGACTTGGTCATGCAATCTCACGTTGGTAGCTAACGCCTTAACGTACAGGAATTTCCTGTAACGTTTGCGTGTCGCCGAGGCTCATCCGACCTATACGGTCGTCGCCTGACGGGGATACAGAAAACTAACCAACCAACACTTAAAACCAAATCAAAACCAATGAAGTAATTTTTATAAACCATTTGCAATGGCCGAGGTTTTGGAAATAGGTTTTGCTTACTAAAATATTTTAAAATTATTTAAGAAAAATTGGGCAGCACCTCCTCTGTAACTAGGACGACCTAGCCACATAGGTGGTACAAAGAAAATTCGGTATGGACATTACATATAGCTCCAACCTTGCAAATTCCATCCAACACATAACCACAGCATCCCAAAATTAAATATCCAAACCCAAGGGAAAAAATATAAGCCACAAACTATAAACAACAGTCCGATCCAAAATAACGCGTATCCCATAACGCAATTAACTAAAGCCGATCCCCGTAACGGGGTCGGGACCGTGTCATCATTGACTAAGCTATGGGAGGGACACAGGGACACGGGATTATACCTCAATTGCTCGGCTAGAGCTCTCAGATGCAAGAAATAGAAAAAGAAATAATCTGTGCCAACTTAGAACAGTCCAGGAACACGCGGACAGCGGTAATTGGCTCGAAACATCGCACAGAAGGCGCGGACAGCAGATCGGCTCGGGACAGAGCGCTGCGGATCGGAGAAGCGCTGGGGCGGAGCCGACAGGGCTCGAGGGGGTCGCCGAGGGCGCTGGCCGAAACGGCACGGAGACTAGGGGTGCTGGTCGGACGGGCACGGGCCGGCGGGGCCGCTGGCCGGACGGCCACGGGGGTCGCCGGGGTGCTGACCGGACGGGCACGGGCCGGCGGGGCGCTGGCCGGGTCGGGGAAGGCGAGCGCGGCCTCGGAAGGCGGACGCGCGGGCGGAGGTGGGCGCCGGGAGGCGCTGGCTTCGGGTCGGAGGCGGGTGCGGGGTCGAGCGGCGTGTCACGTACAAAAGTTTGCACCCCACCGAGACGGATTTGCATGACTTTGCACGGGCCAAGGTTATGCAGGAAGCTTCCAGAACATTCTAGAAGATGGCGGAAGGCTCTAGAAGATTGTGGATCTCTCCGGAAGGCCCAAGATCGTTCTAGGAGGCCCAAGAAGCTTCTGGAAGGCCCTTGAAGTTTCCTTTTATGTTGCTAGGGAATAAACCTGGAATATGCCATTCCAGTTATGGTAGAAAGTAATAATCCTTGGAATATTCCTTCCAGGACTTTCCTTGTATTGCTCTATGAGCACTTATAAAAGGGGGAAGGCTTTCATTTGTTCCTCACCACCCAAAGTTGTAGTCTTTTCTAGTATAGTGAAGTTTTAATCTTCTACTCTCTCTCTCTCTTTTGCTCCACATTGTTCTCAATATCGCCTTAGCGATCTAGCTAAGTCGGGACGGGAAGGCTTGCACGAGTCTTTGAGGAGAAAGACAGTGCGTCGCACGGGACGAAGTGCTAGCAAAAACACTTAGTCCGTGACAAGTGGTATCAGAGCGAAGGTCGGTTGGTGCCATGTCGACATCCGAGAACGTCCAGGAGGGACCTGCATCGCCTAAGGAGGGGCACGCCAAGACGCACAAGAGGGGCAAGAGCAAGGAGTCTGCGGTAGAGCGTAGCCTTGCCGGTCTTGTCGAACGTGTCGAGGTCTTGGAGACGGGTTCGAGGGACATGGAGATGCGCATGGGCTCCGTGGAGCAAAGCAACACGAGACTAGAAGAGTACTTCGATGGGATGGAGAATGACGTCGCTTCGTCCATGGCAATCTTTCGGGAGCAATTCCAAGAGGTCCGATCCGCACTTGAGGAGGAGCTCAAGGGGCATCGCGCGGAGATTGAGGACTTGCGTAGGAAGGTCCAAGGCTACGAGGAGCTGAAGACCGTGGTCGAGAGTTACGGAGAACTCAAGACCAAAGTTGCCATCTTGGAGAAGGCCGTTGCGAACGGTGGACCTTCGAGTAGGGAGGCACCAAGGCGAAGGAAGATCCCTGAGCCAAAATCCTTCAGCGGGGTGCGTGATGCCAAAGAAGTTGAGAACTTCTTGTGGAATGTGGAGCGATACTTCAAGGCGTTGCACATCAACGATGACGCCGAGAAGGTTGATATTGCTCCACTCTACTTCACAGACGATGCGATGATGTGGTGGCGTCGAAGGTGCACGGAAGCCGAGAAGGGTTTGTGTTCGATAGAGACTTGGGAGGACCTTAAGAAGGAGATCAAGTCCCAGTTCTATCCAGAGAATGTAGAGTTTGCAGCGAGGCGGAGCTTGCGGCAACTCAAGCATACCGGGACGATCAAGGAGTACGTCGCGGAGTTTACACGCTTGATGCTCGCGATATCTAGCATGGGCGAGGAGGATCGTTTGTTCTACTTCCTCGATGGACTCAAACCTTGGGCGGCTCGAGAATTGCAACGACAGAGGGTGCAAGACTTGAACACCGCCGTGGCGGCAGCTGAGCGGCTCGTCGAGTACATGTGGGACGACAACGATGCCGAGGCCAAGCCAAAGTCCACCAAGGAGAATGGTGGGGGAGAGCAGGAGAGCTCTCCTAAGGAGGGTCCGTCCGAGCGAAAGAAGCACGAGAAGGCCCAACCCGAGCGAGCTGTTTCGTGCTACATATGCGGAGAGAAGCACTTTGCTCGGGATTGTCCGAGTAGGAACATGCGTGTAAATGTCGTCCAAAGCGAGGAGGTGGAGGACGAAGAGTGCGAAATGGAAGCGCACATGGGAGCGTTGCGCTTACTCAACGCCGTGAAGACCAAGTCTGCTGTGTCGAAGACTCCGAGCAGGGGGCTCATGTATGTTGATGCGAGGATCAATGGCATGAGCACACAGGCGTTGGTTGACACGGGCGCCACTCATAACTTCATCACGGACGCGGAGGTCCGTCGCTTGGGTCTAGCATTGGAGGAAGATTCGGGCATGATGAAGGCCGTCAATACGGAGGCACGCCCCGTGCAGGGGGTAGCCAAGGGGGTCCGCATAGCGGTAGGAAATTGGTCGGGTGTTGCCAATTTCACCGTTACGACACTGGATGACTTCAAGATGATATTGGTCATGGATTTCCTTATCGCGGCTAAGGCGATTCCGATGCCACATTTGGGAGTTGTCGGTTTCATGGACGAAGGCTCATCGTGCATGGTGAAAGGTGCACGAGGTAAGTCTTCGAAGGGGAAAGCTATCTCCGCTATTCAGCTCAAGAGAGGTGGCAAAAGGGAGACGGCATACCTAGCGGTGCTCGAGAAGAAGGAAGGCTTCGAGGAGAAAAGCCTTTTGTGCGAGGCCAAGGGTGTTGTAAAGGGGCGTCCCGAGGAACCACTTCCGCGGAGGGAGGTGGACCGTGCTACCAGGCTGGGCTCGAGGGCAGAGACGCATGTCGCAAGCTGCGCGGAGGCAGAAGCGACGAGGCGGAGTAACTCGCGCAAGGAGTTGCTCAAGGCTCGTGAGGGACATTCGGGTTGACAGGCTTGCAAGGGGGATCGCATGCACGGAGGTGTGCAAAACCATGTGCAGCCACGAGACAAAGGGAAGCACCGCACGAGACTTGCTGCACCCGTCGACGAGGGCGTCGACGAAACAGGTGGGGGAGAATGTCACGTACAAAAGTTTGCGCCCCACCGAGACGGATTTGCATGACTTTGCACGGGCCAAGGTTATGCGGGAAGCTTCCAGAACATTCTAGAAGATGGCGGAAGGCTCTACAAGATTGTGGATCTCTCCGGAATACATGATATCACGGGAAGCTTCCAGAACTTACGCATCTAAGGACTTTTTGACAGACTATAGACATGTAAATCTCATGGCATCGCCAGATGATCCATTTAGGAATACATGATATCACGGATACCATAAACAAGGTTTATCCTAAAAAATATGAGCGGGTGGTATTACCGTCGGCATATCGACGACATGTATTACCATCCGATTAGAGTTACATAAAAACTCTATTTCCTTCTCTTCTTCTGTTTCTTCACAAATAGTTTCGAAAGCTTGAAAATCCTATCCATTTTTTCGTGATTCTCAAGCGATCGAGGGAGCGATGTATGTGATTTTAAGCCGGCTTAGAAAAGGACTAGCCCGTGCACAACATATAAGATCGACCGATTACATAATCCGCACGTACGCAATTATTTCTTGTTCGTGGTTCGTTTTGTGTATCTTTCAATTTTTCGATTCTGGTTACATGTATGAGATATCCGGGATCACTGTATGCTAGATATGCAATGATTTTGTATTTGGTCGAGTTTTGGCCGCAAATTTCTTGAATATTTAATATTTTAAATAAAAAGTACGATTTGATTTTGGCTAAGCGATTCAACACAAAATTTGTACCCACGAGAAGTACTAGTAACAAGGATCAACCCATTGCCTTTGTGAATTTTTTTCGACGAAGAATGGTCATTGATCAACCCGTTTCACATGAACTGAGAATCGATCCTCTCGTGTGAGAGCAGTCGACATGCTACCAGTATGTCGATGGTATACCGATGATATAACGTTGGCATGATACAAGATAACCGGGTTATGTTGGCTTCCACTTTGCGTTAATTATATAGTCATTTGTTAGTTAGGAATTATTGTTAATGGGCCCTTCTTTCTTGGCTTCTCTTGCAGCTTGATTTTCTCTTGTTGGTGGAGTGAGTTAGAGCCTTTAGAATAAGCTGGATTCTTTAATTAATGAATGAGTCTAAATATTGGACTCATTAAGCTTGTGAACACCAATTATTAGAAGCTCCTTGTAACATCCCAAATATTGCGTCCCATTCGAGGCCAAATTGTATAATCTTTTCATACACCAAGGTTATACAGGAAGCTTCTAGAACATTCCAGAAGATGGCAGAACTCTCCAGAAGACGGTGTGGATTTCTCTGGAAGGCCCAAGATCATTCTAGATGGCCCAAGATCATTCTAGATGGTCCATGAAGTTTTCTTTTATGTCCCTTAGAGAATAATCCTGGAATATGTCGATTCCAGTATGGTAGAAAGAATAAACCCTGAAATATTTCTTCCAGAAGTTTCCATTTAAAGCTCTATGAGCCATTATAAAAGGGGGATGCCTCATTTGTTCTTCACCACCTAAAAACTTGTAAGCATTCTCCAAGCAATAAAAAAATTCTTACGGGTTCCATCTTTGCTCCACTCTTCTTAATTTTCTTAGCGATCTAGCTAAGTCATGTTGGAAAGGCTTGCACAAGTCTTCGAGAAGGAAGATAGTGCGCCGCACGGGACGAAGTGCTAGCAAAAATACTAAGTCCGTGACATCGTGCTCGTCACTCTCTCTAATTTGAATAAGCTGCCAGTTTGTAAGTAGGGTGTCCGTATAATTAGTTTAAAAGCAGGAGTGGTCCTTATAATAAGTATAAAATACAGGAGTCGTTAATACAATTAACTAACCCTTATAAATATTATAGCGAGACCTTGAGCTGGCTAAAGGTTTCCTGCTGGCCTGAGTTTGAGCTCGATCCTAGCCATTAACAAAAGCAAGCCGAGCTAGAAGTGCTTGATTGGTTGACCAAAGTTCGGTGTCACTGTAGACATTTTATTTTTCTTTTTGTATTTTTTTTTTTTTTGTTGTTGTTGAGGTCAGGATTCGAATTTTTAGTGTTTTTCATAATCAACATCGGTTTCAACCATTATGAACTGTTTGGAAAAGAAGAAAATTAGGAGGGAAAAGATGAAAGAAATAAAATGGGGTGGTGCTTGGGAATGAGAGAAAAAATGGGAAAGAAAAATTTGAGAAAAAAATATGTGGGCTTTTACCAACTACCTTCGAAAAATATAAGCATAAATTATGATTTGAGAAAATTAAGGGTGCGTTTGATTGCAAGGTGGAAAATATGTGGAAAAAAAATTAATTCTATGGAATTACTTTCCTAGGAAAAAAAAAATTCCAAAATTTTAAAAAAAAATTCATGGAAAACTTAATTTGGGTGTTTGATTGCCATTATTTTCCACGGAAAATAGCTATTTTCCATGGAAAATAATATTTTCCTATGGGTTGGACAAATTTTATTTTCTACCATTTTAGATGAAAATATGAAAAATGATAGTCTTTTGGAAAATAATTCCATGGAAAATATAAGCTATCAAACACTATAATTGGTAGAAAATTTGTAATGGAAATATTTTCCATGGAAAAAAAGCCCAATCAAACACAGCCTAAGAGTTAAATAGTAATTATATCTTTATCAACAAACAAACAAAAAAATATTTTTGAACTTTTTTTTCTTCTGATTTTTGTACCTTCATTTTACTTTGTTCATTTCTCTCCCCTTCACATTTTTCTTTCCATTCCCCCAAATTTTTTTTTTCTAAACCTAGACTTCTACTCGAGCATCCATAAAATACATATTGTCTTAGCCTCTTGGAGACTCCTTCCCACAAATATATTTAGAAGGAAGGGTTTAGACACATGGACCCCTCATTTTTTCTTTTGTAACTGTTTGTTCCCGCTCTTCATGGCTAGACCCGATAAAAATAACACCAAATTTAAACACGCGGCTAGCCCCCCAAAAAAAAACACCATAAAAAGAAATTACCATTAAAATCTAAATTAAGTCACAACATTCTCCTTCCTCCTCCCATATCAATCTCCAGAGAAGAATTCCAAAACCTCTGTTGCCTTTGCAAAATTGCTTTGGGGAGCCCCGTGTCGAAGCCGTCTCTGGCTTTAAACGGGGTTCTTACCAACCCAATCTTGCCCATCCATTTTTCCTCTCTTTGATCCATACTATTCCATTTTTGTGAAATTCGATTTCGAAATAGAATCAATCTAGGTTGATCATTTTGTTCCGATGTCGACGACTTCCCGAAATGGTCCTGCGTTGGGCTAGATGGGAGTGGATGTAAATTGGTGTGGGCTCGTGGTGGTCGTCGTCGTCGTCCTAGCCGCCGGTACTCTTCAAAACGTATGATGGTTCTAAATATTTATGAGTTTTGTTTTCGTAGACTTATAATTTAGTAGAATTTTTTTGTACGTATTAATAAAATTGTAGTACTGTAAAATTTGAAGGTGAGGGATTACCGCGTATTCGACATTTTCTAGGGTGGATCCAATCATGGGCACCAAGTCGATGAAGGGGCTCTTGAAAGGCCTACACAAGATATCCAACATATTTGGTAGGGCATTATCTTATTTTGTTAATACTAACTAATGGGAAATCAATTTTGGTGATTGAATTGTGAATGTGCAGATGCAAAGGAGGAGCAAGAGATGCAGATTGGCTTCCCTACCGATGTCAAACATGTCGCACACATCGGCTGGGACGGCCCTTCTGTGACAGTAGATAATGTCGCAAACATGTCGCAGACAGGATATCCATCGGCAAACTCAGCGCCACTTCCCGCTACTGCTAGCGGGAATGAACCTACCACCAATGTATCGCCTAAATGGTCTTCTCAAGGTTTATCTTCTTATTCTTCTTCTTCTTCTTCTTCTTCTTCTTCTTCTTCTTTTCTGAGTCATGTTTTATATGGTCCTTTCTTGGGAACCGGATCAGCTGTCCCTAATACGATGACCAAATCATGTCTCCCCTCTTCCTCTGACATGTGGACCCCACCGATAACAATTAATAAAAAGTCTACATGTGGCAGAGATCGATAACAATCAATAAAAAGCCTACATGTCGTGGAGGGAGGACAGGATTGGAACACCGATTAGGGACAGGACAGCTGATCCGGTCTTCTCCTCTCAAGGCATCATTTGGTTCTAGATTGGTTTGTTGAAAGAAAATGAAATCAATTCTTTGTCTGTTTTTTTTTTTCTTCCGAAAATTACAATTTTCATCCCTAGGTTAGATGATTGGAAGTGGAAAAAAAAAGAATCATTGGAGTGGAAAGGGAACATATTCTTCCGAACTTATTTTATTTGGAAATCATTTTCCTCTTCTTCTTTTTTTTTGACATTCGAACACATGAAAAGAAAAGTGTTTTTTCCCAAAATGCCATGATTAAGAAATGTTTCCTTTCACAAGGCATAATTCCGCGGAAATTAGATTAACAATTCATGGCGCTGCAGATTATGGGACAGCAAATGCCTCCTCGCCCAAAGAAGCATCTGCAGCCCCGACACCATCGGCCAAGCCATCGAAACGCAACACTTCTTCCGACGCGCCCAGCACAGACGGCGAGCCGGCCGCAGTGCCGAAGCACTCCAGGCGCCACCAGTCGGGCTCCGATTCGCCGTCGCGTGGGGAATCGTCGGAAGGATCGCGAAGGGGCAGGAGAGAGCGGAAGACGAGCGCGGGCAGCGGCGGCTCCGACTCGTCCACCACCTCGACAGCAGCGCAGGACGCGTCGGGGATCCCGAAGCAGTCCCGCCGGAAGAAGGTTGCGAAGGGCTCGACCTCAGGCGAGGGATCGGTGCGTTCGTCGAGATCAAAGGCCAGCGCATCGTCGGACAAAGGATCGGAGCAGCTCCCAGTCTCATCTCGGAAGACAACGAAGGAAGGCACGGAAGGGGAACAACAATGAATTTGAGTTGAGAATTCTTGTGGAGTTGGTGGTTTGTGTGTTCCATAATTACATTGCCAATGGACAATTACGACCATTGGAATCTATATGGTTTGTAGGGGTCATTTTTTCTGGTGATATTTATTTAGTGTGCGTCGCATTGTGATTAACTACTTGTTTTTCCAGACAAGAGAATACTTCTACTAATGTAATTCTCTCTTCTTCTTCTTTTTTAATCCATTGTCACTAGTGCCTTTCGCTTGGCCGTGGGCCTCTTGGCGGATAATACCAAATTATTATGATAATACAAAAAATATTGATTCATCTATGAGACTCACACCCACAGTAGTGACGGTTTTCGAGTTAGACCCATACACTGTAATGTAATCATATAATCGTAATAACGATATAATCAAATAAAAAATTTATTTTATTTGATTATTTTATAATAACAATTATATTACAATGTATCAAACGGGATCTTAGTAAGATTAAAAATACAAGAATTATATTCATTCGACAATTAATGTGTCAGTGTCATTTAGAAAAAAAAAATTATGCTAACTAAATTGGAGATGACCTCAAACCTCGTAAAACATGTGAAAATAAACTCCTAGACTTTTTTTCTCCACAACCCTTCAAAATCATATATATATAAACATCTATATAATCCCCAAAACTGCTTTTTCAACGGAAGCACCGCATAAATAACCACCTTTTGCTATCCACACATTTTCTTTTTGTTGCTCTCACCAAACTATAAACACGTTTCACGTGCCCTAACAGAAAAGAACTAAGAAAATCACAAAGATACCCAAAATACCCTTCTCCTTCCCCTTCGGTGAACAACACCCAGCAGAGACGGGGGCGGAGGAGAAGAGGACAGGATGGGGAATATCAGTACTATTGCACTTCTCCAGTTTCCCGACGCTACCCCTCCCCATCACCCTCACGTGCTCCGCAACCTCCTCGTCTAGACACAGCTTAGAGTTACCGCCCACCTTAAGGTTACCGCCCAACCTCGCCACGAAGCCGGCGGAGAACGGGATCCGACCAACAAGCATATTGTTCTCCACGTTGATCTCACTCGCGGTCCGCTCCAGCCTCCTGAACTGGTCAGGCACCTGCCCTTCCAAATAATTACGATCCAGCCCCAAGTAGGAAACTTTTTCCAAGAATACCCCCATGGAAGGCGGGATATTCCCTACGAGCCCTATCCCAGAGAGCCCGATCGCCAAAATACCCCTCAGATTCTCCCAAATATCGGGGATCTCGCCGCCGAGGCGGCGGTTGCCGCTCAAGAAAACCTCCTTCAAGCTCGCCATCTCCGCCAACGAGGTGGGAACACCGCCGGTGAGCCGGTTGTAGCTGAGGTCTAACAACTCGACCTTCTTCAGCCGGTTCAGACCGGCCGGGATCGGACCGGACAGCCGGTTCGAGCTGAGATCGAGCTTGAGGAGCTCTCCCAGCCGCCCGATCTCGGCCGGGATCGGGCCGGAGATCCGGTTCCCGCTGAGATCGAGGATCGCGAGGTCGGTGATATTTCCGATACTTTTCGGTATCGGCCCGTGGATGAGGTTACGGGAGAGATCGAGGTGGGCTAGGGTTCGGAGCTTACCGATATCTATCGGGATCCGGCCGGAGACGGAGTTTCCGGTGAGGATGAGGCGGCGGAGACGAAGGAGGCCGCCAGAGGCGGCGGCAGAGCCGAGGTGGCCGGTGAGGGCGGGGTTGTTGATGAAGACGAGCTCTTCGAGGGAGGAGGGGAGAGAGGAGAGGAAGAGTGGGGTGATGGAGGCTTTGGCGACGGAGAAGCAGTTGTAGAAGAAGAGCTTGCGGAGGAAGGGGAAGGAAGAGAGGGAGGGAGGGAGAGTGGCGTTGGGGGAGCAGGAGGGGTTGGACGAGTAGTCGGAGACGAAGCCGAAGTTGAGTTCGGTGATGTGGACGGAGGAGGAGGAGGAGGAGAAGACGTCGCAGACGAGGCCGTGTGGGGCGGAGAGGCAGAGGTCGCCGGAGTAGAGGGAGCGCCAGTCGGTGTCGGAGTCGATCGACTCGAGGGCGACGTATGCTGCTTCTTGCTCGGCCGGAGAGAGGCGGAGGTCGTCGCCAGAAACTGGAGCTCCGGCGATGGTGAGGAGGAGGAGGAGGAGGGAGAAGACGATGAAAGACATTGGAGATATTTACGGTGGAATGCCACTGGAAGGAGGAGGAGGAAGAAGAAATGGTTTATGCGTGGGTTTAAAAGAAGAGGCGGGGTGGGCATGAAATGACTAGATTGCCCCTATGCTACCATAGGATAAAAGCTGCATCTGTGGGTTAGTTGTGGTGGGAGAGAAATTGACGACGATGCCCTTGTCGGATTAATTTGCTACGCTTGGTATGGGTGGATAAAAGAGTCATTGTCTTCTGAAGATGTTGCTTTTGGGGGTCATCCCTGCAAAATGGTAGTACTCTACTCTGTAGTCTGTACAGCTTCCGGTGTGTATAGGGAGCACCTACTGCTTCTTTTTGTTTTATTTGCAAATAAGTGAGACAAACTTCTGAAAAAGGAAACTTCCATGTCTGGTCAATTTTATTTCCAAAATAAAGAAACCAATATTAAATAGTACTGTAAATAAATAAATAAAAAAAACTTTCCGAACTTTATTGTAGAGCATTAAAGCTATTTGGATGAGACAACGTTGAAATCCTATATTCACATATAAGTTAGCACCGGTTTGGTTGGATGTAGGTGCATAAAAGTATGAAAGTGGAAGTTTCATGTGCATGTAACTCATTTGAGTTACAATACATTCCACTTTTCAAAAAGTGTTTGGATACAAAAGTTTTCGTCCTCCCGCAAGTGGAGACTTACAATATAGTTTGTTTGGATGACCACTTGAAAGTGACTTTGATGGACTTTGTGTGTTTGGTTAGGACATTGCAAGTGATATAATCACCCTCATGAAGAATGGTATGGTTACCAAAACCAAAAAATTTCAACATTCCAATTTTCATGGATTTCAAGCAAGAAATGGCCGAAACTCAAATTTTACTTTTCGGTGGTTACAGGGACTGCTCCGCAGTCCAATCAATGGACTTTAAGTCCATTTACTCAGCCGAACCAAACACTAAAACTTCCTTCAGATCCGGTGAAACCCAACAAAATAACCCACTTGCAGCTGAGTTGGGCCCAGCCAAACAGCCCCTTATTGGTGATAGATTATCATTGGGTTTAGTAATACGAAATGTTTACCTGGGGTCAAGAACTAGGCATTGGTCTAGCCTTACAAACTTTTAGCACAAAGGACCTATTTGGATGTTTGGATCCCAGTAACTCCACAAAAGTATAAAAGTGACACTTTTATTATATAGTGTAATTTATTTTACTTTTAATGTATTTCACTTTTTAAAATATATTTGGATATATAAAATTTTGTTCCCCGTAAGGAGTTTTAATATACTTTATTTGGATGACAATTTGTAAGTGAATGTCGAAAGTAATAAAAATTAGAAATTGCTGAAATATCCAATTTCAGGATGGGAGTTTATGAAAAACCCACCGGGTGGGTTATATGAAATACCCAAAATTATATATTTTCACGTTAAATATTCTAAGATTCCTTTTAGATGCTCTGTATTTACAAAATTGTCATTTTGATAATATCATAACCACCCCTTCGCACAAATTTGGTCATATATATGTATTTGAATTCACAAACTCATATTTGGATTGCGATTTTCGTCTTCTTCTTCTTTACGAGAGATCTGAATTTTATTGCTCTCATCTTCAGAGGAGATCGCAAAGATCGTTCGTAGTTTACTGTGCTTTTCTTCGGTCGAACTCCGATCATCGCTCATCATCATCATCATCATCGTAGAGAGATTTGAAGTTTTCCGACGATTAGGTCAATTGTTGAGAGAAGATCTTCTTCTTCTCCATAAGAGTTAGCATCATTTTGAAAGAAAAACGAAAAACTCTTGAATCTTTTTTTCTAACAAATTTTTTTCTGCAAAAAAATAAAAAATTAGGCTTCTGTCAACTGTTCTCCGTCATTTAACACGGAGAATGGCCATTTCCATTGACTTTAACACGGAGAATAATCGTTCTCCTGCATTTTAACACGGGAAATAATCATTCTCTGTGATTTTAACAACAGAGAATGTTCATTCTCCGTAATTTTAACACGGGAAATGACTATTCTCCTGTATTTTAACACTAAAAATGGCCATTCTCCGTGATTTAACAGGGAGAATGGCAATTCTCCGTGATTTTAACACAGAGAATGACCGTTCTCCGTGATTTTAACACGGGAAATGGTCATTTTCCGTTATTTTAACGTGATTTTAACACGGAAAATGACCATTCTCCTGCATTTTAACACGAAGAATAGTAATTCTTCGTCAATTTAACAAGGAGAATGGTCATTTCCCATGATATTAACACGAAGAATTGTCATTTTTCGTGATATTACCACGAAGAATTGTCATTCTCCTGTATTTTAACACAGAGAATGACAATTCTCCGTCAATTTAACAAGGAGAATGGTCATTCTCCGTGATATTAACACGGAGAATTGCCATTCTTCGTGATATTACCACGAAGAATGGCCATTCTTCTTTATTTTAACACGGAGAATGACTATTTTCCTGCATTTTAACACAAAAAATGGCCAATTAAAACTTTGGAGGGCTATAACTTTTGACTGGGAGGTCAAAACGAGGCCCGATTTATCGCAAAAGGAGCGTATTTTCAAGAAGCCTAAGATAAACCGTTTCATTGTTTGACGGGCTTTCGAAATTTTAGAATCGTAAAAAATGATGTTTGGACAACCATTTTAACACGGAGAATGGTCATTCTCCGGTTTGTCGCAAAATGGCCATTCTCATGTATTTTAACACGGGGAATATCGGTTGATGCTGTTGATGATGATGAAGTGGAACTGATGATGACGACATGGTGTGAAGATTGCGAATGGAGTCACTGACGAATTTTTGAAGTAAGGTTTGAAGATTTTGGAAGAGAACCTAGATTCGAAAGTGAGCAGCGTATGGAAGAAGGGGAAGAATCGAAACGTTTTTTTAAGAGTATGTTTCGTGGATATTTTCAGTAAATTAGAAGGGCAAAAAGGTCATTCCGAACCCTTTTATATATTTTTTGCTAATTCTGGGCACGCGATAAAATATTATTTTGCGGTGAATTTTTCATAAAACTTTTGCGATTTATGGGCATTTTATAAATTTTCCCTAATAAAAATTACTAAATATTAATTAAAAAAAATATATCCTCATAGTTTTTTATGAAACAAATTAAACTACATTAAACAAACAAAATCTAATTAAACAAAGTCTACTCTGTGTGTGTACGTGTGTGTGTGTGTGTGTGTGTGTGTGTGTGTGTGTGTATTGTTCTTCTTTCCCCAAAAAAACTACATCAGACCCCTCGTGGTCAGTCGGGCGATGACGTCAGGTCACGCGAACCCGTCATCGACAGCGCGAGTCATAGCATTGAAGTCCTCGACCAGCTGGAGGTCGCGACGGAGTTTGTCCTCCAACAGTAGAGCAACAGTGGCGCCGGCGACGCGTTCGCAGTCCGGTAAGAGGCCGACTCCCCTCAGCAGGGGGATCGTCTTCTGGTGGAGCCTCCCGATCGGGTCTGGAGAGCAGCCGGTGGTCCATTGCCAACCGCAAACGAGGCCGCCTCCGATATAGCTCTCCCAAAAAAAAATTTACAACTCATCTCCTCCTAAAAAGCTCTCCAAAAAATTCGGATGTGCACCTCCTCTCGCCGGAGCCGCTTTTTTCTCCTCATTTTGTTCCTTCCTTTCTTTGGTTCTTTTATTTCCTTAGGGTGCTTGCTGGAAAGAAGAACATGAGAGAGGGAGAGAAATTTTGATTTCCCACAGAGTTACGCCTATTTTTGCTTTGCTGCGAGAATGAAAGAAGAGAGGGGGACAACTCTCTGTTTGTGCCAGGGATGTGATACTTGCAATACAATTGCAAGTCTATCTAAATGTTGAAGATGTGTTTCTCATTGGACAGTTGCAGCAGAAACTGTGACTTTCACTGTAATTTCTTGTATCCAAACAGACCCTAACCTAGCAACCCTAGTCTGATTGAATCTTTATGGGACATCCCAAGTTTTATTCTTTCTTTCTATCTTACAACAAATCAGATAAAAATATGTATATAACAAATCAATCAGTATTTAAATACACCAAAAAAGATATGGTAAAAATTGTAATTGAATCCGTTAAATAGGTTTGTTCGGCTACTCACCACTCTGAGGAAAACTCTACTTCTAAACACTCCGAAAGGGGTGCAACGAAGCAGGACTAGTTGTCCTAGTCCGTCGCTCGTTAAATCAATAATGCCTTCTTTGTTGGCGAAAAGCACCCAAAGACGAATAAGTCAACTGTAATCCCTCTTCCCGCTATTTTGAAAATATTTTTTATTTATTTTTAAATGGGAATTTTTGGACTTTTAGAAATATTTTAATTAAATAGTTATTACGTTAGATGGCTTTAGTCATGATTAAGATTTGGAATACAAGATGACTAGGAATTATGGCATGGATAACATGGTCATGTGCCTCGACTAGTGTATTAGCCATGGTAGGGAAGGCCAAATCATAAGTGTGTCCGAAATAGGAAAACCAGGCTAAGTTGGACATGACCCTATAAATAATTTAAATTTCTATTATTAAGCATATTAACTTTTAGGAGACCCGGTTAGACCGAACTAGCTCGGACCTGACCCAAACCCAAACTAGCCCGATTGGACCCGAACCGAACCCAAGCCAATGTAGTCATACGGTGTGTCTAAAAATGTCTATGTCAATATATATATATATATATATATATATATCTTATGTGTGTATGGGGTACTTATTTAATAATGGAATAAATATATTCCGTAAGTATTTGTCATATATATAATATAGGTGTCAATATTATTTGGTATTCAAGTGACATTTTTATCTAAAAACTATGACAACTATTTTGTGAATTTTGTGGATCTTTTGATTATATGCATACATACTTGCGTGTTTACCTATAAAATAAATATTAACAAACATCATGAACCATCATTATCGTAAAACTACCATTAATTGACTTGTTGAATCCAACCGAGCCCAAATACCCTACTTTGACTCTCAAACCAATTCCTATTAGACCTGTACACTACCCCACACTAGTCCCCTACTCAATAATATATATATATATATATATATATATATATATATATATATATATATATATATATATATATATATATATATTGAACACTCAAAGCCTTGCAGATGCACAACAAACCATCAGACAACAAACTTCATAGTTAAGACACCGATAGTGAACCTTCTTGTGCACTTGCACTCAAATCCAACCAAGACCAAACAACTTGACCCAAGTGAACCCAAAGCCTTACTAAGGTCTAAACCAAACCCCATAGATCTGAACCATAGGTTAAAGCCCATTAAATCTCGACCATGGGCCCAACAACCAACTCCTTACATGAAGCCCAAGCCTCCCCTCTCAAAACCCTAACCCTAACTTCCTCCCATCTTGTGGACGACCCCTCTATAGCCTCCACCCTCTCTTCAATGACCTCTTCCCCTTTTCTTCTCCATCTCCACTTCCTTCCCCCTCCTTCCCACACACCAAAATAGCCTCCACAAGTCGACAAACCCTAAACTAGTAGTCGAACCCCTTTTTGACCGAAATAGTGTTGCTGGTTGCAGCTGCTGTACACGCTGGAAAATAGCACCCCAAACCCATCCAAACTGAAGTTCTACACCCTACGTGAAGCCACAAAGCACCCCCTCAAGTTTCATGAAGTTTGGAGTCCGTTTTGCGCTCCGAAGGTCCATGTCGCAAGAAAAGCCTTCGTCGTAATCGCAATTACGTAAGTTCCTTAACTTCTATTTAATTTTTTCATGGGAAAAAGCTTGTATGAACCCATAAACATATTAGATGGCAATGATGAAATCTTCATGCATGAGAAACCCTAATTTTATATGCAAAACTACTCTTAGATAACACAAATCCGAGGCATGACAACGTGGTAACCATATTAAACCTAGTTTAATGCATGTTGCTATTTTTACTATTAAAAACTAAATTTAATAAATTAAATAATAAATTTCAGAATATTAATTAATATATTTTTATATATTAAATGAGTTTTTATGCAAGTTGGCAACTTTGTATGCACAAACTAGTTGTCAAGTTGCTAGAACACCTAGTCGATGCGCAACGGAACTTTGTGCATGCAATGGTAATTATTTTAGTAATTCTCCACTAATTAATAATAATTTCAGAATTTAATTCATGATTATTTTAGTTTTATTTGACGTCGAGATGCGTGTTTAAGTAGTCACATGCATGTCCGATGTGTAGGTTAGTGTCATTGAGAGCTTTACGACAATGTGACGTACTTACGTACGTATAGGACTACACTTATCTAATTCATGTAAATGCCTATATGTATGTATGATACCATGATGTACAAGACCCTCAAGACATGTTAGACCGTAGCATGGCATGTGTTTATTGGCACATTTTCTAATGCCATGTGACTGTTGGATTGTCGGCACGAACATCACAGTGTTAGTTGATGTGGTGCGACAATCTTACCCTTCGTTATTGCTTAGATTAGTTTGTGTTAGTATTGATTAGAATATATTATATAGGGCAACTTGGATCCTCTACACTTTCGGTTGAGGACACTAGTCAGACAGCACCGCAGCAGCAGACAACAGGCAAGTATACCTTGCCGAACTTATACATTATTTACATATTTTCTTGCTTGTTGTATTTCTTTCCATATGGTTACCTGTTTCTCATATTTTGATTGGTTTGTCATCGACTGTTTTACTTGTTTCTAGATTTACGTGCATGTATAGGATATTCGATATTGCTTGTCTATTGGTCTTCTTCCTGTTATCGTGTCTTGTGATAGAGTTGTCAGTTCTACACCTTGTTCTTGACTTGACCATTCTTGACTGAAAGTATCTTGCATTATACTACAGTTGAGACATACTATAGATTGGGAGTATCTTATATTGTACTACGACCTATAGCAGGTTTTTTGATCTTGATATTGATTGATTGACTTGACTTGACTTGTGACATAATATAGAATGGGAGTATTTTGTATTGTACTACAATTTATAGGAGTCTACTTAACCTTGTATTCCTTTAGGAGAGAAGATCGATACTAGAATTGGCTAACCTCGACTGGAAGTATCTTGCATTGTCCTACAGTCGAAACCTACTATAGATTAGGAGTATCTTGCATTGTACTATAAGCTATAGAGGTTAATCGTTTGATTGATAGCCAAGTCTAGTATTACTTTTCCATATGACTTGTCATGTCTTAGATGTCCTTCTTGCCCCGTCCTTATCTTCCATACATGTTATTTAATGTTATATTAGTAGGCATATTTTATGTATCTTGCTAGTCCTTTGAGGACCTAATGATCTCTTCAGGTAGCTGTTCGTACGGAGTTAGTTAGCGGATCATGAGGGTAGTGATTACACTCGCAGGGATAGAGGTATTTGCTTGTGATATAACTTTATTATCCTCTCGTGCTTCCTATCCTTACAATGACATATCCTGCTTGTTAGCCCAGTTTTATAGACTCATGTTATTCTTGGGGTCTAATCGGACATATATGCTAGTAGGCTGCAGACCACGACCCATAGTGTTCATTCACTTTTTATATTTTTATTGTGGATTGAGATATAGTTTTGCCTTGCAATGATTAGGCACATTACCATAGTCCAGACAACATTTACGTATTCGAGTTGGACTGGGGTCCGCTCGGTACGTAGCTGGCTTGCTCATGCACTTGTATCCCGAAAAGCGGGTGCGGGTCGTGACATCAACTCTGTGGTACCCTGCCGAAAAGTAATAGCTAATGATTCACTAAGTCGAATTTGGCTCAAAAAATTGGTCGAAATAGATAACACCACTTTTTCTCCACTGATTTATTGGAAGGACGCACTTCTCATCTTCTTGTGGCCTTCACCACCCCTCCCGTGTAGTTTCCTGTCCCGCTCAGTCAATCGGAGGAATCGGAACGCCGACGACGTTCAGACTTAGCCATGCAACGGCCTGCTCTAATAAAATGAAAGTTTTCAAATGCAAAGTAGGTTTGATAATAAAAGAGATGAATCCACATAGCTAAGGGAATAATCCCAAGTCGGGTGGATTGAGTTAGAACATAAAAAAAGGTCCCACGGTCGGCTTAGAAGTGTTGCACGATGGCTTTCAAAATTGACACTCGGTCCTTCGTCTCATGACTTAGGAGAAGGAAAAAGTTGGTCTTCGCCACCAAGCTAAGAGTTAGCCCAAGTCATAGGCTTCGCCCGCATAACACTTGATAGAGCATGCTCGATCCCATCGTCCAAGGCTTGGCATAGCCTTTGCTCACCCCACGGGTTAAGTTGCATTACACGGCTTGTGGCATAAGTCTAGGCACCCAAATAACTTGGTTGTTCAAAGTCGAACGCGTGCACGTCACGTTCCTGCGATGCAAGTTTTGACGCAGCCTTTGCTCGTCAAGTTGTTGCGCGATTAAGTTAGGCTAAGTTATGCTCGGCTATCAAAGTCATTCTAAGCACCGTCCCATATTTTCCGCGGTTGTCAAAATTACTTGGTTTCACGACCGCAAGGCCCATCATATAAAGTATGACTTGGGCGGTAGTGTCGTACAGAACAAAAGTTGGCTTAATACACAATGCCACAAACTTAATGTTTAAGGCACGAACCATGGTACATTCAAATTAAGTTTGGAAAAAGAGCTATCAAATAGGCATTACTGAGTTGAGTAAAATTATAGGACAAAAAGGAAGAATGCTCGCGACCATGGGTCGTCGAGACGGTCTCAAATGCTAGAAGTCCTTGAACTTGGCCCTGAAAAAGAAGGTAACATTATAAGAAGAATGACTGTGTGAGACGTCAGTTCGAGTCGAGTCTTGCACGGTCAATAGACAACTTGTCGAAAAGGTAAAATGTTTCCTTGAAGTGGCATCCCTGGGTCAACGTGTCACGGCCCACACCCAATATAGGGGCACGAGCACATGGTTATGTCCAGCCTAAGCCGCAGTATCGGTGGTAGAACGCTGTATATAGGGTCTGTAAATACTACGACTAAAATAGATAAATGTACCTGTACAGTATATACACTCCGAATGGAGGTGACATAGCAATACAGTCTCAATCACATATATCAAAACTAAGGTAGATAGCATGGAACAGAGATATGATAGATAAACAGGAAATGAGTCCAAAATCCACAAGTCAGAGCTAACACAATATCCAGAGTCTCAGATATATAAGTATAAAGATACTACAAACTGAAATGTACTAGCTGGCTCACAGGCCAGGCAAACCTAACTAAACTAGGCTACTCAGGGTGAGCAAAGTCCAGTGGCTCTACCAATAAGCCACGGTCTAAATCTAGTCCATCAAACTCAACCCCATAGTAGGTCGGGCAGTCAGTCTCAGAGTCATCTGTAAAATTTGTCAACGGTATCCTGTCAAAAAAATGAGCAAGTACAAAACACCAACAGCAGTTTCATATGAATTGAGAAATACTATAAGAGACAGCAATAATGAAATACAAGACAAAAGATATAAGCGACTTGGGAACCATTTGAAAACCGAGTTACAACCCTTGAACCAAACAAGGACCGAAGTTGTAACCCTTCTTTCAAACAGAACTTAGTCTCAAATCATGGTACAGTATAAAGGCAGGTAGAGCATGTGAGAAATGAATCATAGCATGGTGAAAGTACAGTAAGTAAAGCTGAACTGGAAATATAAGGTATGACAATAAATATAAAAGTGATTTGAACTATTAGAACGATATGTGATCGGCTAGGGAAGCAAGAGATGGTTATCCACTTGGCCCGGCAATCCGCGGTGTACTCAACGGAGAGTCATGCCGTCCAACCTGGATAACTGGTAATGGGGTATCTGTAACACCCTACGTGAGGTGAGGGTGACGCTAGCAAAATATAGTTACAGGAAGGCTTGATCACATAACCCCTAATAATTCCTCCATCCCCGAATAGTATCACGGATCCGGACATGGCACGTCATAACACGGAGTTCAAGAGTAGGGGGCCAGCCCACTCCCAAATCAGTGTCTATATAAGTACAGGAACACAGGAATATCACATACTCATATACCAAGAGAGTCTAGGAATAACATCTCATGACAGGATCCGACGTATACTAGTCCGTGAACCGTCGTGTCGGGAATCAAGTAAAACACTACAACTGAATCGGATATAGTAGATATCAAGACAATGAAAACTATCAGTGAATGTACTCGCCTGTGGTCCTGAGCTGATAGGGTGAACAGACGCTCAGAGTGATCACAGACCTAAAATAAGATACTATGAGTCAAACAGGGCTTAATACTGAAAAAGGAAACTAATATAATCCAAGTCAAACTAGGTCGATCGGGATCAACGGTTGACTTACAGTTGACTTTTGGTCAAAAAGTCAACTCTGGTCAACCCTAGGTCAACCCTAGGTCAAACTAGTCTAATGTTGACCAACTGTTGACTTTCAGTCAACTGGTCAACTCTGGATTGGTTTCGGTCAAATCGGGTCGCTTAAAGACTAAGGGTCCGTTTGGATATGTTTTCTGAATTTTTTTCCTGAAAACAGTTTTCTGAGAGTAAGTTATAAAACTGTTTTCTGAGTATAGAGATTCTGAGTTTGCGTTTGGTTTATTTTCATCTGAAAATAATTTTCTAGAAAAAATTTTAAGATTTTGTTTGGTCAGACTCGTGTTCACACTCATTTTCTGTGTCAGATACAAGCACAACCAAAAACTATTCCGTGTCCCCGGGCCCGACCCCAAGGACACAATACAAGTCCTGACACCGTCGTCGTCGCCGCCAACCCACCGCCGTCGTCGTCCTCGAGCTCGACCACCCCACCACCGCCGTCCTCAAGCTTGACCACTCCACCGCCGTCGCCGTCCTCAAGCACGAGCTCCCCACCACCGTCGTCGTCGTCGTCGCGGCCAACCCACAGCCGTCGTCGTCCTCGAGCTCGACCACCCCACCACCGCCGTCCTCAAGCTCGACCACCCCACCACCGCCGTCCTCAAGCTCGACCACTCCACCACCGCCGTCCTCAAGCTTGACCACTCCACCGCCGTCGCCGTCCTCAAGCACGAGCTCCCCACCACCGTCGCCGTCCTAGAGCTTGACCACCCCCCTCGTTGTCCTCGAGCTCGACCACTCCCACCACCGTTGTCCTCGAGCTCGAGCTCGAGCTCGACCACCCACCGCTGTCGTCGCCCTCGAGCACGAGCTTCCCACAGTCGTCGCCGAGCTCGAGGTCGACCACCCGACCACCGCTGTCGTCGTCCTCGAGCTCGACCACACCATTAACGTTGTCGTCCCTAACTCAAAGCACTCTCTCCTCCCGAGCTCCTCCGACGATGACGATGGCAAGCCCAAGCTCCTCCTCCTCCCTAACTCAAAGCACTCTCTCCTCCGACGAAGGAGAAGGAGTCGGACTCCGTCGAGGTCGTCCATCGCGCGCCATGGCGAGTCTTCCTTTGGGGGAGAGAGGAAATGCTGCAGTAACACAGAGAGGAGAGCTGGTGGGTTCTCTTTGGGGGGAGAGAGAGAGAGAGAGAGAGAGTGAGTGGGGGGAGATGAGATGTGGGTCCACATGCAGAACAAAGTTAAAAAGCATATTTTTTCTACTCCCGAAAAAGGAAGTTAAAAAGCAGGTTTGGGAAAAAAAAATTTAAAATCAGTTTTTGAAATGGAGCAGCCAAACAATATTTTCATTGCTTTTTGAGTTTAAAAGCAAAAATATGAGTTATAAAGAGGATTCAAACGGACCCTAAGTTTGACTCTCGGTTGACTTTTGTTGACTTTTGGTCAAAAAGGTCAACCGACGTCAAAACTAGTCTATGAGTACCATATTTGATCATTACCAACCACGGAAATCAAGTTCTAACTCCATCTTAGACTTCTAACACCAATATCCTATTTCTAGGCAAAACTAGTATTTATCCTTCTAAGGTAAATCCCGATACCTTGCCCAATACCAAGGAAACCCCGCAAATACCCATGGTACTAGCCTAGGCTCCTTAGGGTAGCTAGATATCAACCCATCTAAGGTTTACCTACCAAAAAATTTGGGTATCCTAGGTATCTAGGCCATGTTAGGATACGGGGTATCGATTTACCCTATTACCTTAACTATATCATGAATTTTACCCTTTTCTCTACCTCACTCATCTACACCACTCACTCTCATGACACACTCCTATATTTATCACTCTTATAGGTTTCCTATAGGTTTCCTACTAGTTTAGCTATAGGATATACTATAGGTCACTAGCCACTCACTTGTAGGCTCTCACACACACACACAACTCACAAACACTCACACACACAAGGCTAAACACATGGACTGATTTAGAGGACTTGGGGACTGATTTGGTGGGGTTATAGGTCTGTCATATAGTGGTGTTTGTGGGCTGAATTTGAAGTGGTTGGGTGGTGGTGTTAGGGCCCAACAAGGACAGCCATATATGGGAATGTTTAGAGACTAAAATGGACTGGAATGTAGGGTTTTTAGAGAGTGTTCATGGGACAGTTATTGGACTGTTTGGGACAGCCAATAGAGTGTTTAAGGGTGGCTGTTATAGAGTCTAGATGGGATGGTGTTGTGGTGGTTTGATGGGCTAATATGGACAGCCAACAAGGGGGTATGTTGGGGCTAAAATGGAGCTATCTAGGGGGCAGTTTTGGACAGCCAAAGGGACATATTAGGACTGATTTGTAAGCCAAATAGGGCTGTGTTTGGACTGATATTAGGCCATTTAGGGACAGCCATGTATAGGCTTGGTTTATGGGCAATACAAGGGCAAGTTTTGGGAGCTAATGGGCATCCAACTTGGTGTTTAAAGGGGCTGATTTTGTGGGGTTTATGGGGACAGCCACATGCTAAAATTGGGACAGCAATGATGAGGTTTTCCTCCCCTCCATCACTCTCTATCACTCACACATATACTCCCCTACATTTCCTCTATTCTAACACTCAACCCCCATTCAACCATATCATCAAACACAACCCCTACACTAACACAACACACACACTCATACCATCCTTGGCCGACCACTCATGCTCCTTTCCCCCACTCAACACAAGCCACACACAACACACAATATATACACCAATATATATAAGCCATATATATATATATATATATATATATATATATATATATATATATATATATATATATATATATATATATATATATATATATATATATATATATATATTTATATATATATATATATATATATTAAAAAAAAAAATATATATATATATATATATATATATATATATATATTATATATATACATATAGGAAATATGAATATGTTACATTATGATACATGGAAAATACATTCTAAAAACATGAAAATCTGGAATAAATGTAAGAACAACACAAAAATAATACACAAACAATATCCATGAGTCCAAATAGACGGTTTTCCTATTAGGACACAATCCTACATATTGGACACCTCTAGAAATATCCAAATGGACACAAAATGGTCTCTAATGGAGACACAACCATGGGACACATTCCTACGGGTTCCTAACCATTCTACATGAGAGGAAAAACTAATTTAGAGAAGAGTTTACCTATTTTTTTTTTGGAGAAGGAACAATGGTGGGCTCTCAAAAATGGAAGGAACCTTTGTAGAAGAAGAAGAAGAAGTGGATGAGAACAAAAGGAAATGATTTCTCTCTCCTACCCACCCCCTACATGTGTGGCCGGCCACTAGCTCCAATACCCCCCTTTTTGACTATTTACAAGTTTGCCCTCCAATTGTTTTATTAGCTCCTTACAAGGTTGCTTAGCGTTTGGGGGTTAAAAATGTAAATCTAAAGTTCTAATTAGGTCTAACCTAATCCATGGGGTCATGATTAATTCCTCTAACTTTTGATGGTAATATTGTGGGCCATGGCTAGCTAGTGTGTGGGCCCGCTAAGGTCAAAACTACCCCGGGTCCCCGAAACAAGTCAAAACAAGTCGGAATGAGTTGAAATTCGAACCCGATTCAAATAATCCCAAAATAATACAAATAATAAATAAATAATTCCAAAATAATTTTTAAAGTGGAAAATTACCAAAATATCCCTGTTCATGAAAACTGGAGGTGACAAATCTATCCACCTTAAAAAAATTTTGTCCTCAAAATTAACACAAACATACAATGAATCACAATGCAGAAACAGAAATTATACCTCAGGGCTCGAAGAGATAAGGGAAACGCTCCCGCATGTCGTCCTCTCTCTCCCAGGTAGACTCACCTGGAGAGTGATGCCTCCATGCAACGCGAACCAAGGGTATAACGTGGTTCCGGAGCACCTTCTCCCTACGATCCAGAATCTCAACTGGCTGCTCTGGATAGTGAAGAGTAGGCCCCACCTCGATCGCTGAATGATCCAATACATGGCTGGGGTCCGCCACGTACCGTCTCAGCTGCGACACATGGAACACGTTGTGTACCCCCTCTAGCGTAGGCGGCAAGTCTAGCCGGTAAGCCACTGCACCGACCCTCTCAAGAATGGTGAAAGGTCCGATGTAGCACGGACTAAGCTTCCCGCCTGCGCCAAAGCGAATCGTGCCCCGTGTCGGAGAAATCTTGAGGAACACCAAAGCGCCAGCCTAGACATAAAACAAACTCAGCACACAAGACAGACAAATCACAAACAATCACAAACAGGAACTGAAACTAACCTCGAACTCTAACGGTCTCCGGTGGCTATCGGCCCAATTCTGCGGCCTATCCTGAGCCATCCGAAGTCTGTCTCTAATAAGCCGGACCTTCTCAGCTGCATCTACCACCATCTCTGGTCCTAGCAGCACCCTCTCGCCAACATCGTCCCAAGATAAGGGAGTACGGCATCTCCGTCCGTATAAAGCCTCGAATGGCGACATCTCTATACTGGCCTGGTAGCTGTTGTTGTAAGCAAACTCTACCAGGTGGAGATGGTCCTCCCAAGAACCCCCGAGATCTAGCACACACGTGCGAAGCATATCCTCCAAAGTCTGGATAGTCCTCTCCGACTGCCCGTCTGTCTGGGGGTGATAAGCAGTACTGAACTTGAGCGAGGTGCCCAAGCTAGCCTGCAAACTCCTCCAGAAGTGGGAAGTGAAACGGCTATCTCGATCTGAAACTATGCTCACAGGAACCCCATGCAATCGTACAATCTGACGAACATACAACTCTGCCAACCTCTCCGTAGACAATCCCACCTTGAAAGGCAAAAAGTGGGCCGATTTGGTCAATCTATCAACTATGACCCAAATCGCGTCTTTCCCTCCTGGAGATCGTGGAAGTCCGGACACAAAGTCCATGGTGATGTGCTCCCACTTCCACACTGGAATGGGTAGTGGTTGTAGCAACCCACCAGGCCTCTGCCTCTCGGCCTTCACCTGCTGACAAACCAAGCAGCGAGATACGAACTGAGCCACCTCGTGCTTCATGCCGTACCACCAAACATGCTCTCTCAGATCTCTGTACATCTTGTTGGCACCAGGATGCATAGAGTACTGAGAGCTATGAGCCTCCTGAAGAACCTCCTCCTGAAGCTCTCTATTCGGAACGCACAGTCTAGCACCGTGCCGCAGCGACCCATCTTCGACAATAGAGAAATCATCAAGCAACCCTGCCAGCACCTGCTCCCTGATGCACCTCAGGGCAACATCATCAAACTGCGCTGATCTGACCCTGTCTATCAACTCAGACTGAATCTGTAAACCCCACATCTGTACCTCCATGCCTGGAATGATCACCTCGATTCCTAAACTATCCAGGTCGGCTAAAAGATGACGGTCTGATATCAGATACATAGCCACTGGATACCTGCTCAAGGCATCTGCGACTACGTTGGCCTTCTCTGGATGGTACTGCAAGGCAATATCAAAGTCTTTCATCAGCTCAAGCCAACGTCTCTGCCTCATATTCAGCTCCTTCTGAGTGAACACGTACTTCAAGCTCTTACGATCAGTAAAGATCTCAACCCGCTCTCCGTACAGATAGTGTTTCCACAACTTCAGGGCAAAGATGACAGCGGCTAACTCCAGATCGTGAGTCGGGTAGTTCTTCTCATGAGGACGTAACTGTCTAGATGCATAGACAATCACCTTCCCGTGCTGCTGAAGTACACAACCCAGACCCCGACCAGAAGCGTCGCTGTAAATCGAGAAACCACCGGTCCCAGACGGCAATGTCAAGATAGGATCTAATGTCAACCTCTTCTTCAGCTCATCGAAGGCGGCCTGACACTCCTCAGTCCAGACGAACTCCACGTCCTTCCTGGTGAGTCTAGTCATCGGCTCCGCGATCCGTGAAAAATCCTGGACGAACTTCCGATAGTAGCCCGCCAATCCCAGAAAGCTCCGAATCTCGGCAACTGTACTGGGCGTAGACCAAGACTCTACCACAGCAATCTTCCTCTGGTCTACTGAGATCCCGTGCTCGATCACAACATGACCCAGGAACTCGACCTGGTCCAGGAAGAACTCACACTTCGACAACTTCCCATACAACTGCTCCTTTCTCAAAGTCTCGAGCACAATCCTCAGATGCTCCTCGTGCTCCTCTGGCATCTTCGAGTAAACCAGGATATCGTCTATGAAGACCACCACGAACTTATCAAGGTACTGATGGAATACCTTGTTTCTCAAGTTCATGAACACAGCTGGGGCGTTGGTTAATCCAAATGGCATCACTGTAAACTCGTACTGGCCGTACCGAGTCCGAAAAGCTGTCTTCGGAATATCTTCCTTCTTCACCTTCAGCTGATGATAGCCGGATCTCAGATCTATCTTCGAAAACACCTTGCACCGCTCAACTGATCGAACAAGTCGTCGATCCTCGGCAATGGGTAATTATTCTTGATAGTAAGGTTGTTGAGTGTACTGTAATCGATACACATACGTATCGTACCATCCTTCTTCGGCACAAATAGGACTGGCGCTCCCCAAGACGATGAACTGGATCTAATGAATCCCTTGTCCAGCAGCTCGTCGACCTGCTTCTTCAGCTCCGCCAACTCGCTGTTGTTGACTCTATAGACGTGCTGCGAAATGGGCTCAGCACCTGGCACTAAGTCTATAGAGAACTCAACGTCTCTATCCGACGGCATCCCAGGCAACTCCTCGGGGAAAACATCCATGAAATCAGCAATCAATGGTGCGGCAATGCCTGCCCCGCCAGTAAAGCTCTGCAGAACCCATCTACCGGCTCAGCTGCTCCTCTGGAAAATACAACCTCTGGCTCTCCGGCGGCCTAAACAAAATCCTACCACCTCTACAATCTATAGTAGCATGGTGCATGCTCAACCAATCCATTCTGAGTACCACATCGTACCTCGGAAGGGGCATTACGAGCAAGCACGCACCCAAAACTCGACCTCCTACAGTAACTCTTCGCCCCTTGCAGAAATTGTTGACCAGGATGACGCCTCTCCCGGTCAATATCTTGTAAGTCCTACCCAAGGGTTCAGCAATAATATTGTGTCTCAGAGCAAAGGAGACAGACACAAAGCTATGCGAGGCACCGAAATCAAATAAGGTAAATGCAGGAAATGAATCGAGAAGAAATGACCTGCCACTACATCGCCTACTGGCTCTGCCTCCTCCTCTGCTGTCAGGGTAAACACTCTGCCCGTAGGGGCTCCCCTCTGGTGCTGCTGAAAATGCTGCTGCTGCGTCTGAAGTGGAGGACCTCTCTGCTGAGCTGGTGGTCCTCTGGTCGGCTGCGCTCTGTCCTGAACTCCTCGGACTCCTCGAATACGGTAGTTCTTCAGCTGGTGATCGGACGCCCCACAGTATAAGCAGATGCCCAATCTCTTCCTGTACACCTCTCTAGTGTGCCCTGGCTTCCCACAAAAGTTACACTATGTAGCTGGCCTCTGGCCCTGACCCTGACCCTGATGCTGCTGGGCATGCGCCGGTGCCTGCTGGATCTGCAACTGAGGCTGATGCTGCTGGAACTGCCTCTGCTGGAAATATTGGCACTTCGCTGGCCCTGTACTCGAACTGGCTCCCAGAACGTCACTGCTCCTCTTCGGCTTGAGGCCAAAGCCCTCCTCTACAATCTGAGCCTCCATCAAGATCTGCTCAAAGGTCGCGTCTCGTCACCCAGATGTGCGAGTGCGCACTGCATGAATGAGACCCCTCCTGAACTTCCGGGCCTTGCACCCCTCATCCTGAACCAAACTGGGTGCAAACCTGCTCAGGCGGAAGAACTCTGCTGCGTACTCGTCTACTGACAAGTTCCCCTGCACTAGACTGGCAAACTGCCCCTCCAAAGCTGTCAAGGCTATATCTGGGTAGAACTTCTCCTTAAAGAGTTTCTTGAAGTCCTCCCAAGATATACCTCTCACTGACGTACGCGGATCCGTGCGGTACTAAGTCAGCGCTATGTCAAAGAACTGGCTTGCTGCAGAAGTCACCCACAGACCTCTCGGGACCTCCGCCAACTCCAGACTCCGCTGGACATCCTCTAGCCAGTCGTCCGCATATAAGATACCCTCGGTACCCTTAAAATCCTGCGGGTTCATCTTCCTGAAGTTGAGATGCGTACCGGGCCTCCCGTGGCCCTGCTGCTGTGCTGGTGCTCCCTGAACTGTAGCCGGTGCACCTCTCTCCACTGCTGCCATAGCTAACTGATGCGAGTTCTCCATCGTCTGTCGCAGCACCTCTGCCTGACGGTGCTGTGCCTCTGTATGTGCTCTCTGCGTCTGCAGCATCTGCTGCAGAAGGACCATCATCCCCTGAGCATCTGCCGGTATCGGAGGCGACGGTGGAAGAACATCAGGAATAACCATAGACGGTCCCGCTGCTGGAGGTGGAAGACCTCCTGGAACCGTCGCTGCTGCTGCTCCCGCCGGAAGGACAGGAACTGAGGTGGCAGCTCCCTCAGCTGTAGCTCCCACTGCCGGAGGTGGAAGACCTCCTGGGACTGCCACTGCTACTCCTACAGCCGATGGTGGAAGACCTGCCGGATCTGCCACTGCTACTCCCGCAGCCGGAGGTGGAAGACCTCCTGTCGGATCGGGCCTCTCTGGTACAGTGCTAGAACCCGCTGCCTGAGAGCGAGTGATCGTCATCCTGATGATAGGTTGAAACAAGAATCAATATGGCACATGATAGGAATATCAAAGACGGACAATTAAATTCAATACAAAAAGAATTTGTCATGGTAATCAAAAGATCAAAAATTTCCTAGCATGTGATTGAGTAACTCTTATCATACCCTAATCCTATGTCCTAATTGCAGGCTCGTAATTAGCACTCTAAGTCGAGCACCATTACGAGTTCGTACTAGTTGCGACACTGACCTGCATGGGCCACCACAAAAACGTGTCACAACCCGCACCCAATAGAGGGGCACGAGCACGTGGTTACGTCCAGCCTACGCCGCAGTATCAGCGGTAGAATGCTGTATATAGGGTCTGTAAATACTACGACTAAAATAGATAAATGTACCTGTACAGTATATACACTCTGAATGGAGGTGACATAGCAATACAGTCTCAATCACATATATCAAAACTAAGGTAGATAGCATGGAACAGAGATATGATAGATAAACAGGAAACGAGTCCAAAATCCACAAGTCAGAGCTAACACAATATCCAGAGTCTCAGATAATATAAGTACAAAGATACTACAAACTGAAATGTACTAGCTGGCTCGCAGGCCAGGCAAACCTAACTAAACTAGGCTACTCAGGGGAAGCAAAGTCCAGTGGCTCTACCAATAAGCCATGGTCTAAATCTAGTCCATCAAACTCAACCCCATAGTAGGTCGGACAGTTAGTCTCAGAGTCATCTGTAAAATTTGTCAACGGTATCCTGTCAGAAAAATGAGCAAGTACAAAACACCAACAGCAGTTCCATATAAATTGAGAAATACTATAAGAGACAGCAATAATGAAATACAAGACAAAAGATATAAGCGACTTGGGAACCATTTGAAAATCGAGTTACAACCCTTGAACCAAACAAGGACCGAAGTTGTAACCCTTCTTTCAAACAGAACTTAGTCTCAAATCATGGTACAGTATAAAGGCAGGTAATGCATGTGAGAAATGAATCATAGCATGGTGAAAGTACAGTAAGTAAAGCTGAACTGGAAATATAAGGTATGACAATAAATGTAAAAGTGATTTGAACTAGTAGAGCGATATGTGATCGGCTAGGGAAGCAAGAGATGGTTATCCACTTGGCCCGGCAATCCACGGTGTACTCAACGGAGAGTCATGCCGTCCAACCTGGATAACTGGTAATGGGGTGTCTGCAACACCCTACGTGAGGTGAGGGTGACGCTAGCAAAATATAGTTACAGGAAGGCTTGATCACATAACCCCTAATAATTCTCCCATCCTCGAATAGTATCACGGATCCGGACATGGCACGTCATGACATGGAGTTTAAGAGCGGGGGCCAGCCCACTCCCAAATCAGTGTCTATATAAGTACAGGAACACAGGAATATCACATACTCATATACCAAGAGAGTCTAGGAATAACATCTCATGACAGGATCCGACGTATACTTGTCCGTGAACCGTCGTATCGGAAATTAAGTAAAACACTACAACTGAATCGGATATAGTAGATATCAAGACAATAAAAACTATCAGTGAATGTACTCGCCTGTGGTCCTGAGATGATAGGGTGAACAGACGCTCAGAGTGATCACAGACCTAAAATAAGATACTATGAGTCAAACAGGGCTTAATACTGAAAAAAGAAACTAATATAATCCATGAATGCAAGTCTAAGTCAAAACTAGGTCATACTAGGTCACTGGGAGTCAATCCAAGTCAAACTAGGTCGATCGGGATCAACGGTTGTCTTATAGTTGACTTTTGGTCAAAAAGTCAACTCTGGTCAACTCTGGTCAACTCTGATCAACTCTAGGTCAACCCTAGGTCAAACAAGTCTAATGTTGACCAACTGTTGACTTTCAGTCAATTGGTCAACTCTGGATTGGTTTCGGTCAAATCGGGTCGCTTAAAGACTAAGTTTGACTCTCGGTTGACTTTTGTTGACTTTTGGTCAAAAAGGACAACCGACGTCAAAACTAGTCTATGAGTACCATATTTGATCATTACCAACCACGGGAATCAAGTTCTAACTCCATCTTAGACTTCTAACACCAATATCCTATTTCTAGGCAAAACTAGTATTTACCCTTCTAAGGTAAATCCCGATACCTTGCCCAATACCAAGGAAACCCCGCAAATACCCATGGTACTAGCCTAGGCTCCTTAGGGTAGCTAGATATCAACCCATCTAAGGTTTACCTACCAAGAAATTTGGGTATCCTAGGTATCTAGGCCATGTTAGGATACGGGGTATCGATTTACCCTATTACCTTAACTATATCATGAATTTTACCCTTTTCTCTACCTCACTCATCTACACCACTCACTCTCATGACACACTCCTATATTTATCACTCTCATAGGTTTCCTATAGGTTTCCTACTAGTTTAGCTATAGGATATACTATAGGTCACTAGCCACTCACTTGTAGGCTCTCACACACACACGCACAACTCATAAACACTCACACACACAAGGCTAAACACATGGACTGATTTAGAGGACTTACGGACTGATTTGGTGGGGTTATTGGGCTGTCATATAGTGGTGTTTGTGGGCTGAATTTGAAGTGGTTGGGTGGTGGTGTTAGGGCCCAACAAGGACAGCCATATATAGGAATGTTTAGAGACTAAAATGGACTGGAATGTAGGGTATTTAGAGAGTGTTCATGGGACAGTTATTGGACTGTTTGGGACAGCCAATAGAGTGTTTAAGGGTGGCTGTTATAGAGTCTAGATGGGATGGTGTTGTGGTGGTTTGATGGGCTAATATGGACAGCCAACAAGGGGGTATGTTGGGGCTGAAATGGAGCTATCTAGGGGGCAGTTTTGGACAGCCAAAGGGACATATTATGACTTATTTGTAAGCCAAATAGGGCTGTGTTTGGACTGATATTAGGCCATTTAGGGACAGCCATGTATAGGCTTGGTTTATGGGCAATACAAGGGCAAGTTTTGGGAGCTAATGGGCATCCAACTTCGTGTTTAAAGGGGCTGATTTTGTGGGGTTTATGGCGACAGCCACATGCTGAAATTGGGACAGCGATGATGAGGTTTTCCTCTCCTCCATCACTCTCTATCACTCACACATACACTCCCCTACATTTCCTCTTTTCTAACACTCAACCCCTATTCAACCATATAATCAAACACAACCCCTACACTAACACAACACACACACTCATACCATCCTTGGCCGACCACTCATGCTCCTTTCCCCCACTCAACACAAGCCACACACAACACACATATATACACCAATATATATAAGCCATATATATATATATATATATATATATATATATATATATATATATATATATATATATATATAGAATGATATATATATATATATCCATATATATACATATAGGAAATATGAATATGTTACATTATGATACATGGAAAATACATTCTAAAAACATGAAAAATCTGGAATAAATCTAAGAACAACACAAAAACAATATCCATGAGTCCAAATAGAGGGTTTTCCTATTAGGACACAATCCTACATATTGGACACCTCTAGAAATATCCAAATGGACACAAAATGGTCTCTAATGGAGACACAACCATGGGACACATTTCTATGGATTCCTAACCATTCTACATGAGAGGGAAAACTAATTTAGAGAAGAGTTTACCTATTTTTTTTGGAGAAGGAACAATGGTGGGCTCTCAAAAATGGAAGGAACCTTTGGAGAAGAAGAAGACGAAGTGGATAAGAACAAAAGGAAATGATTTCTCTCTCCTACCCGGGAATAAGCCATATCGTATCAATAGGATACAACTGTACAACCCAAGCCGGTCATATTCATTGCCTATTCACATCACAAAACTGTAACTATTTTAAAACTGTAACTGCTTAGTTGATTTTCAAAATTGTTTAAAAGTGCATGATTCTATTATTATTTTAATTGTTAAATTAGCATGAATTGTACTTTGCTTCCTCCTGACTGGAGACCCAACATTTTTAGGTATCACTGATGAGACTTTGTTCCGTGATATTTCTCGAGATCCCAACTAGAAGACGAGGATTTTGAGACTGATGAGCTGATTGCCTAGAGTTTTCTTTTCTTCTTGATGTATGTAGTAAATGGTATAAGTTGTATCTTTCATTTCATTGTAAAAGTTTAATAAAGTTTTATTTTCCCGATGTTGAGTTGTGACAAATATAGTATTGTTGTATGGTTACCTGCTACTGAACAGCTTACTGCCATCGTCTCAACAACGGTGCAGGCTGGACATGATCCGGTTCGACCCAATTATTTGGGATCGGGTCGTGACATGTTTTTAATGGTGGCCCATGCAGGTTTGAACAACAACTTAGGAAAACATATTTAGAAACAATTAGAACACTAGAACATCAATTTGTCACAGCATAGGACCGAAATATATTATAAATAAATATTTTTGTTTGATTATAGACTGGTAGTCTACCTTGCTTATGTGTGCATCCTAAACCTTCCAGAGAATGACCATTGACAAGACCAATCCTGCTGGCGATAAGGTGTCATCTCCGGATCATACCCTATCTCCTCAACCAAGTCCAGGGTTTATTCCCTAGCAGCTGATTGACCGTCCCCATAATGCATCCAGTGAAGTTTTCACTACACTGGCGATTCCTACCTCTTCTCAAATTGAGTTGCATTTCCTTGGGGAAGTACCCATTCCTGATGCTCCACCAGTACCAGCGAACACCTCCCAAATAGTTGCCCTATTTCAAGAAATCATGGAGTCCCAGAAGGCTCAAGCTGAAGCCCAGCAGGAACAGATGGATATCACGATAGAAGTCATGAAGAACGTCAATGATGTAGCCTTAGCAATCTTAAACCGAGTTGGAGCGGAACCTCATCCTAGGAGGGACGCCCCTGAATATAGAAGATGTTGGAGCCCTACTATTCGGCAGTCATATTATAAGAAGCTATTGGTTTGTGACTACTGAAAAAGGCCTGGTCACCAAGCTAATATTTGTCGCAAGAGATTGGGGAAATGTTTGGCATGTGGATCTGCTGAACATCAGGTAAAGGATTGCCCCTTATCTTTCCATCATACCAGAGTATCTATCCCAGTTACACCTGTTATGCCATAACCTAGGGACTCTCTTCCCATCCAGCAGACCTTACCTTCTACACCCACTGCAGGAAGGCATGATGCAGACTCGAGGATTATAGAAGAAGATGAAGCAGTTGGAGACTGCTCATGTAAGAGCCAGAACCATGAAGAATAGTACCTAGGACTGCTGAATAGCATTATCTATTTTTTTGGAAGTTGTAACAGGATGCCCTTAGATCAATCATGAGAGTTTTTGTTTCTTAGTTACACCTTTATGGCAGATGTTTTTTTCCTGATAGTCTTCCCGGATTATCCCAGATCTAGACATAGGATTCACCATTGACCTAGTCCCCGGCTCTTTTCCTATTTCTAAAGGATGTTACAGAGTCAACCCGAAGGAGGCCAAAAAGATGAAGGACCAGATCAATGAAGGCTCTAGGATTTATTCAGGGTGGAACTTCACCTTAGGGAACACCTATCTTGTTTGTGCCCAAGAAGGATGGAACAACGGATGTGCATCGATTACCAGACACTAAAGAACAAGTACCCTCTGCCCGGATCGAGGATCTGTTTGATCTGTTTTGTGTGGAGTTAGGGTGTTTCAAAGTTTGACTTAAGATTTGACTACCATCAAATCAAAGTCAGGAAGGAGGACATTTCCAAGACGGCGTTCAAACACCAAGTATGGGTAGTTTTCTTTGGTCATGACGTTGGACTGACAAATGCTCCTGCTGTATTCATGAATCTCATGAACAGAGTTTTTCATGAGTATTTGAATCAGTTTATCTTCTCCATAGATAACATTCTGATATATTCGAAGACTGAAGAAGAGTATGAAGAACATCTGAGGAAAGTTCTGGAAACTTTGAAGAAAAAGAAATTTTATGGTAAGCTATCTGAACGTGGATTTTCTTTGACAAGGTGAATTTCTGGCCATATTGTCAAGAGAATAAATTTCGATGGAAGATAGCTGCTGTTGAAAAGTGGTATACTCCAAGTTCAATTCGGAAGTTTCTTGAACTACTATCAGAAGTTCGTGAAGGATTTTGCCAAGATTGCTGAGCCGATGATGAAGCTCACTTGGAAGAATGAAGAGTTCATCTGGATGAAAGATTGCCAGGCGGCATTAAGGAGCTGAAGAAGAGACTTACCACTACACCAATCATTGTGCTACCCGCAGGAACCGGTGGTTTCTCAATTTACAGTAATGCCTCTAGAAAAGGACTGGGTTGCGTTCTTCAAACAACAGGGGAAAGTAATTGCTTACACATCAAGGCAACTACAGACTCATGAGAAGAATTATTCCACACCTAATTTGAATTTGCTGCAATTATCTTTACTTTGAAGCTATTGAAGCATGATTTTTATGGAAAGGGAGTGAAAATATATACGGACTACAAAAGTCTGAAATATGTCTTCACTCAGAAAGAGCTGAATGTTAGACAAAGAAGATGGCTGAAACTGATGAAGGATTTCAACATCGACCCGCTATACCACCCGGGTAGGGCTAATGTGATCGCTGATACACTTAGTCGATACCCAGTGGCGATGTTCTTAACCAAGGAGTGGCACCTACTAGAAGACGTCGAGAAGCTTGGACTGGAGGTTATACTACCTGGAGATAGAAGGACGGAGTTGGATGCTGATTCAGTGTTGATGAAGTTCGAGGCTGATGGACAAAATCAAGAGGACGTAGTTTCAAAACGAGGCACTTTGCAGGCTTAGAGATCAAATGTTGGCAGGAACACTTGAGGGTTTCTAAATTGATCAGCAGTGGAACTCTGAAGAATGGTACGAGGCTTTGCGTATCGGTTGACAAACGAAGGAACGAGTTGATGAAAGAAATGCACCAGTCGCAGTATTCCATATATTCAGGAGCTAATAAGATGTATCGGAATATGCCTCTATTGATTGGTGCTATAGAATGAAGAAGGACAATTCCAGGTATGGAATTAGATGTGAATTTGTCAACATGAGGAATTTAGCAAGAGAACAACAAGTTTGTTTCAGCCGCTGGACAATTCGGAGTGGAAGTAGAAGCATATAACAATGAATTTTGAGTAAGGATTGCCTTGTTCCCAAGGAGGGAAGGGCACCAATTGGATTATAGTGGACCGACTGACTAAGTCAGCACACTTTATTCCCTTCAAAGTTAGTTTATTCACCGAGAAGTTGGCAGCATTGTACGAGAGGCACCCCTACCGGATTTATGGAGTACAAACCGACGGACAATCAAAGAAGATAATCCAGACGCTTGAAGATATGTTAGATCTTGTGTTTTAGAAATTGGAGGGTCTTGGAGAAGATCATTTAAAATTGGTAGACTTACAACAACTACCAAGTTAGCATCGACAATCAGTGGAGTTTGAAGAAGGAGATAGCGTCTTTTGTGAAGATTTTCTCCTACCAGAGGAACGATCAGTGTTAGCAGAGCAGGAAAGTTGAGCCAGCTCAGACGCTATTTTCCGAATCCGAGTCCTATATTGGATAATTCAGAGCTGAAGATTGGACTCAACCTTTCAGTGCCAGAGAAACCAGTTGCAAGCATAGTCAGAGGTGAGAAGAAGATCAGATTTTGAGCCATCATTTAAACTCTTAGTTCTTATCTTTTCGTTCTAAACTTGACTGATGCTGCTAAATTAGCCTAGTTTTGCAAGCTATCTTTTTGTCAAGCTTGATCATGACGGTATTTTATTGGGTGCACCCACTAAATATTGTCTAATCAGGACCGGTGTATGATGGTCTGATCAACCTCGTGTACTTTGGTTCGCTTTTGTATTTTTTTACATGGATGATATCATAAATGAAACTTGCCCCTAAACCGTCTCATCCACGACTGCCTTGAAAATTCTTATTGTTGGACCTGAGTTATGGGCGTAGTACCCGTACCTGTTTGAATCTCCAACCCTGCCTTTAATTTCGAGGACGAAATTTTCTAAGAAGGGAAGGTTGTAAAATCCGTAATTTTTTCAATTAATTAATTAAATATTTAGTTAGCTAATTATCAATATAAATCATCTATTTAAAAAATAGTATATTTAGAAAATTATTAAATTACATGCCAAATTATTATTATTATTTTTCAAAATATAAACTTCTGGACTTTTGACTGTCTGACCAGACCCGAACCCGTTTTCGAGTCCGAACCTAATTTTGGATCTTTTCTATTAAATATGAATTTTATACTATGTTTTTTTAAGAAGAAAGAAAGGATATTATTAAAGAAAAACTTTAACTTTATTAAAACGTTTTGTTATAACTCTGGCCAACTCATTCCATTTTCTTCTGTATGTTGATGGCTGAGTCCCCTCCGTTCCCGAACGGCCAAGCCGTCGACCCATCGGCTCCCCGTAACTCCGACGAACCCTTCCCCTTCCGAAACCCCAAGTCTCTTCCTATTTAAACCCTTCTATCCATCCCTCACCCTCACAAATTTCTTTCCCTCTTCCTCAAAACCCCCTCCAGAGCAAACCCGCGCCCACTTCGGAGTTTTCGGCCGACCATCCTCCGGCCGACCGCGTCCCTGCCGCTGTCCCGCGCACGAGCCCCCGCGCCAGCCCCCTCTTCGCCGGCTCCTCCCGACCGACAGCGCCGCTCCGTCGGCTCTCCGCCGACCGCCCTAACCGCCGGCCCCTTGTGCGGTCGCCCCTGGCCGCTGTCTCGCCGGCGCTCCCCGCCGTCCAGCGCCTCCCCGCGGCTGTCCTCCGGCGACCCGTCGGCGCCCTCTTTGGCCGCCCCTTGCGTGGCCGAGCTCTCTGGACCGCGCCCCTTCGGGTTCTCTGCCAATCCGGGTCAGAACCCTTCGAGCTTTTCTTTGGCCGATCTCTCTTTGGCCAGCGTCCGCTGCCCTTCGTCGCAGCGCCCTGGTCAGTTCCCTTTGGCGAGTTTTCGGGAATACGTTGCTGTGCTAGATCTCATTTCTTTCTTTATTATTCATCTGAGAGCTCTAGCCGAGCAATCCGAGGTATAACCCCCTGTCCCGCTCATTTTATTATTATTGTCGATGATGAAATGGTCCCCGATTCCTTTTGGGAATTCGATTTTAGCGACGTCGTAATTTTTCGGGACTTTCGGAAAGGTCCTGTGAATTGTTTTGAATTCCCGGAATATTTTGGGAATTGATTCTTGGTTTGTTTTAGCTTTCCGGACTTTTCCGGGAACGTTCTGTGATTTGTGGAATTGGAATTGGACTTCCAAAATTATTTCGGGTCGTCCCGATTATTCTGTGGATTGGTTGTGGATTTTCATATATATAAAAATTCGGGTTTTCCCTGGTTTGGGATTTGCAGGAAATTATCGGCGCCAATTCCCAGTTTTTGGGTTGACCAAAAACAGAGGAGATGCTGTCCGATTTTTCCGTAAATCCTGAATTATTTTTAAAATAATTTCGGAGTTTTATTTGATATTTGATTTTGGGAGACGACCGTATCGGTCAATGGACCCGGCTAAGTGCAAACGAAATCGGCCCCGCCCGGACGTTGAGGCAATTAGCCAAAATAAGGATCAGAGCATATCTGAGACTTATGACTTATCATTATTTTATTATTTATTTATGTTTACATTTATTTAATATTTTCAGTTTAGGACTAACGTCAGTCTTATCTTATTTCAATTTATGTAAATAAATTATAATGGGCATAATCCCAGCTGGCTGGTCTGTAACTGTAATAGCTTAGATTCCTGTCATTTTCTGGTTTTTTGAGTTTTTTATATTTAACGATTAAAATGATTAAAATATCTTCGTATAAAAAAATTAATTAATATTTCTCACCTAAAATTGACAAGTTTATTAATAATTAAAAATCACGAGTTTTCTCACTAAAATAAGAAAATTAGTTTTATATTTATATTTATAGAAAATTCCGAGTTTTTCTAAAATAATCTGGCATCGACGAGTTTTCCGAATTCAAAAATATAAAAAACAATTTTTTCCCTCGTATTAAATCAACGCACAAATAAATCGTGTTTTCGTGTTCTGTTAATTAAAAGAAATAAAAATTGGATTAGGACACAAATAGAGATTTCAACTAGCGTAGCTAGATTAGTAAACCTTGAATCTGAGTCAAATTCTCAATTGTAGGGTTTCGAGGACTGTACTAGCATCAACCCGGAATCAACAAACGAATCCAGTCAATAAAACAAAGGCAAGTACATTTTGTGTTAGTTTACAATTATTTAGTAATCGTTTTAATGCAAGTTTAAACCACGATGCAACACGGAACTCTCTCTGAGAGCACTAACTGTAACTACTGTAACTATTGGGGACTGGGGGAGTAGTGTAATGAGTATGACCACATCCAAAGTAGTATACTGACTGTGTTAGCTTACCCCTCATACACACGGGGATAAGCCATATCGTATCAATAGGATACAACTGTACAACCCAAGCCGGTCATATTCATTGCCTATTCACATCACAGAACTGTAACTGTTTTAAAACTGTAACTGCTTAGTTGATTTTCAAAATTGTTTAAAAGTGCATGATTCTATTATTATTTCAATTGTTAAATTAGCATAAATTGTACTTTGCTCCCTCCTGACTGGAGACCCAACATTTTTAGGTATCACTGATGAGACTTTGTTCCGCGATATTTCCCGAGGTCCCAACTAGAAGACGGAGATTTCGAGACTGATGAGCTGATTGCCTAGAGTTTTCTTTTCTTCTTGATGTATGTAGTAAATGGTTTAAGTTGTATCTTTCATTTTATTGTAAAAGTTTAATAAAGTTTTATTTTCCCGATGTTGAGTTGTGACAAATATAGTGTTGTTGTATGGTTACCTGCTACTGAACAGCTTACTGCCGCCGTCTCAACAACGGTGCAGGCTGGGCATGATCCGGTTCGACCCAATTATTTGGGATCGGGTCGTGACTGTAATATTGTGGGCCATGGCTAGCTAGTGTGTGGGCCCGCTAAAGTCAAAACTACCCCGGGTCCCCGAAATAAGTCAAAACAAGTCGGAATGAGTTGAAATTCGAACCCGATTCAAATAACTCCAAAATAATACAAATAAAAAATAAAAAATTCCAAAATAATTTTTAAAGTGGAAAATTACCAAAATACTCCTGTTCATGAAAACTGGGGGTGACACATGGGACCATTTTTGGCCTAGGAGAAAACAGAGGTAGCTAAGCCGCTGGCAACAAAAAATTCGGTGGACGGTCATTGGGGCTAGCTACTTGCTTTGACCGGGCCATCCTATTCCTAGCTAAGTCCGGGATAGCTTAGGGTGTGAGTGACTAAGTTGATATAGATGTCGGCAAAATAGCGGCGTTCCGCATGTATACCTTTGTAATGTGTCGAGTTGAATGTGTGAACATTTTGAAAGATAATGTTTGGGCCTAAGATTTGGCTGCAACATAGACACCGTGCTTCAGCACGAGATGTGGCATCGAGTCTTAAGTTGTTGGCATAGAGTTGCATAAGTTGAATTTGAGTCGTTGCGAGTTTAAGTCAGAAAATATCGCAAGGCAAAGTTGATTAGGTGACACTAAGTTCACAAGTCTTGATTTGGTCAGTTGGTGATTAAAGTGACGAGGGCCGCGAGGGGCAATATGGATTGGTATTACGATCATATGGAAATTTGGGTACTATCGTGTAGTTACGTCTCTGAGTATGGGTCGAAAGACAAGCACGACTTAATAAAGTTGACGTCGTTGACACGAGAAGGGTCTAGAGGCAAAGTATCGGTAAGTTGTTAGTTGCAAGGCACGGGATGGTCTAGAGACACAAAATAGGCCGAGCGTCTATGTCATAAAACTGATCCTGAGGCAAGAGTAGAAAGACAAGCATAAAGGAATTATGTTGTTGTAATGCCTATTGTTCGTATTGCGTATCTAGGTATACCTGTACGTATTTTAACTCGTATGGCATGTCTTCTTGCTTGGTTTATTGGGTATTTTCATTTCATCATGGTTCGGTGTGGCTTGTATTGGTTCGGCTTGGTTCGATTGTGAACCAACCCACCTACCTACCACCACCACTACCATTTATTAACCCATTCTCCTTTCTCTCTCCTCATTTACTTTCCTTCTTCCCCACCATTAACTCCACACCTACCTGAGAGAGAGGGAGAGCTTAGGCAAGTGTATCTTGCTTCATGGATGAATCCTATTTTTTGTTGTTTTATTCTCTTCTTCACAGCATTCTAACCCACTTTAGTACTTAGTATTTTTAATTTCCATGGTTAAATTCATGTAGATCTAAGTTTTTTGTGTTTTCGGATTTTTTGGATTTTGATCTATTTAACATTGTTATTTTTAAGTTTTGACGATTCCATGTTGTAGGGAATTTCATTCTGCCCCATTTTGACCTATGAAAGTTTGGATTTGGATTCTGGATAAAGGAATTATGGAGCTTGAAAGTATGGCCTTCATGGTTCTTCTTCTCGAAAAAATTGGAGAAGAAGAACAGTACATGACTTGGCCGCATGACTATTTCATGCAGCTAGAGTTCTTCCGAGCCGTATAGATAATCCCAGCCGCATGAGACCCTGAACCCTTGATCCGCATGAACTTAGCCGTATGCCTTCTCATGCGGCAAGTTTCCTTCTTGGCCGCATAAGTTATTGAACTTCGAGCCGCATAAGACTCCGTCCATTCCCAGCCGTATAAGACCCCCCTTCATCCCGAGCCGCATGTGATTTGTTCATTTCCAGCCGCATAAACTTTCTTGATCTGGCCGCATAAGTCTATCTCGGCCGCATGAGTTGAATCCCAGCCGCATGAAAACCCGCCCACTTCCAGCCGCATGGACGGAGCCGCGTGCGCCCCGCTTTACCCAGCCGCATGAACTAGTCTCTATTCTATCGCATGAGGACCCGAGTCATCCCTGGTCGCATAAGAGTTAACTTCTGAGCCGCATGAGACCCTGCCCTTCGAGCCGCATGCGCCCACCCCATTTCTGGCCGTATGAGTCCCATATGCTTCCTAGGCCGCATATACCCGTTCTTCCTGAGCCGCATGAATATTTTCATCCCGACCGCATGAGGATCCATTACCCCAGCCGCATGGCTCTCTCATAAGCTCCTTATTTCATGAGTTAACTATTATTATTAACTCAGGTCTTGTAACCCTCGGTATAACTTGGGTCTTGTAATAGAATGCTTGTACTATGTTATCCTACACTTGTAACCTGAACACGACAGTGACCCGTAGTGGTGCACTCTGAACAAGTAACATGACATGATAGTGGCCCGCCGAGACGCACTCCTGACAAGTAAACCTGACATGATATATCTTGATAAGCTGTTGCGACGGCTACTTGACATAACAAGAATGAATAGCCTGGGCACTGTGGGCGATTGTGCTTGTACAAATGAACCAGTATTGTCTTGCATCATGTCTAGGACAGGGACTCCTGAGTACCACGGTCAGGGGTGCCTACCAAATTGACTAAGGCTAATAACTAAAATAATCCAGTAGTCATGAAGAGATTTCCTAGCTACAGGCGATTCCGTTACTTGGGTGCGCTTGGGATTTGTAGCCTGTCGTCGAGTAGGGCACATTTCCAGTACACTGTCATGTGTTGCACCCTTCAAGCTACTTAAGGATACATGCGTTTCCTGGACGATGTACCCACCTGAATTCAACCCCTAATATTCGACCTGGGTAACCTGGATGGTCTGCAGGACTTGTGGCTGTGGAATAATCTCGCTGCATCTTGCTAGTAACCAGGCCTGTGATAACCCTATTTAGTTAAAGTATCAAGCCGTACTCATTGCTTGGCCATGATTGTTGGATGGGGCATAACCAGTCTAGTCTTGTCTTGATCCTATACAAGATTGTTACATGACCTGATTTCTTATATTATCTTGCCGATAAATGGTGGAAAACCAAGCTCCGTTCAGATGAAGGGTTACAACTCCGGTCCTTGTTTGGTTTACGGGTTGTAAACTGGTTATCTGAATAGTTCTATGGTTGTCTCGTCGTATATCATCATGATTTCTATATATTTCCAGTTCTTACTACTTATTTATATTCTTATGCTAATTGCTGGTTTTAGTTCCTAAGTGAAGCCTCCTTTGTGGAACTTGCTCTTTCTGGGATCTGACCCAGCTGGTTTTGTATGGCCTGATACCGGAGCAGCTCCAGAGGATCTACCAATTTTTCAGCCTGATGGTGACCACCAGGCGTAACCAGGGCAATGAGTGGGTTATTTTTTACTCTTCCACTTTATTGTAAAAATATTCTTTTGAGGCGTTTAGCCGACGAGCACTTATTTAGCTCGATTGCACCTTTACTTACTGTCTGCCTACGGGCTGTAACATGATTGACAGATCCTAGGGTTGATCATGTATGACTAAACTCTTGCTAGTCCTCACATTTTGTAATGACTAGCTTCTTGATCAGCTGAATATAAAATGTTTGGGACGCCTTACTATTGTATATTTGGTGATCTTACATCTTGTAATATTCAATTACGTGCTTGTGATTGAGATACTAGGCTTGTTCATGACCCTAAAAGACTGTTGGCTTGTAGTTAAACCCTCATGTATCTAGACAGCCGTGACCGTATAGCGAGGTAGGATGCACTTCAATATACGTAGCTGGCTATGTCTGCTTCCGTTCTCCAGTATTCTGGTTCTGGGGCGTGACATGGTTTAAGTGGAGGCCCATGCAGGTCTTGTGATTCAAGAAATGTGAGGGTTTACCAAATAGATGTCTCAATCAGTACTCGCCATTGATCTCTGTTCGTATCCTCTGAATCCCTGAAATTCTTGCCCTGATCACATATTTTTATCGTTGATCTGACTTGGTCCTTCCTTATTGTTCCCTATGCCGTCTTCTTCAGCGGCATAGTACCTGGCCCTGCCGATCAGCGAGGCAGAGCACCTCCCATGGACCAGCAGAAACCTGGAGATCAAGCCCAGCATTCCGGAGTAGCCTCCAGATTCGTGCCTACTGGAGGAGAGCCACCAGTCCAGCCAGTTCAGCCTGCAGAGCCTAATAATGGCACTTTGGTGGGTCTCATTAGGACCTTGATAGATTCCCAAGATCGTAGAGGAGATGCCTTGCACCAGGCAGTGACGGATGCTCTGACCAGAGGAGGTCATCAGGATAACAGCGCGACTAACAGCTTCAAGTGCTTGAACCCTCCATTCTTCGATGGTAGCGAAGATGCTATCGCTGCTGATGCTTGGCTTTAGGACACAGAGGTGATTCTAGAAGCAGCCAGGACTCCAGAAGCCGAGAAGGTGGTCGTGGTGCACCTACAGTTATTGGATCTTGCCCGCAGCTGGTGGGCGGCGCAGGCCGTTGGATTAGTGGCACCCATCGCTTGGGCAATATTCATAGAGAGATTCCAGACCAAGTATTTTGATGCTGTAGCTCGGTACGATCTACAGACGAGGTTCACCAATCTGAAGCAGATGGACAGAATGGTCGACGGATATGCGGCCGAGTTTTCTAGACTCAGTCGGTTTGCTCCCACCTTGGTGGCGATCGAGTTTGATAGAGCCCAGCGATTCCAGCAGGAGCTTCACCTAGAGATTTTATTGGCAGTCGAGCAGTTTAAGTATCAGACTTTTGATGCAGTCTTGAGAGCAGCTAGGAGGCATGAGTATACCTCCCAGAGGATCGTGGATAGGGCCGAAGGTCGGAAGAGATCTCACGGCCAGATGAATCAGTCTTCAGTACCCGCCCCGGCAGTTAGGGCTTTGACTATTGGAGCTCCGAGGCGGACGGTCTCAGTGATGTCGGTTCAACATTCAGCCCCGACGTACCCTCAGCAGCAGAAACAGAAGCCCTCTTTCGCGGTGGGATGTTCTTATTGCGGGAAGCCAGGACATGTGGTAGCAGAATATCGTAGGACGCAGGAATTGTGCCTGGCTTGTGGAGCAGCAGATCATAAGGTTGGATCCTGCCCGAATAGGGGTAGTTCCTCATCGTCCAACCTTTCTAGTCCTTCGGTGAGAGGACCAGCACCAGTCCAGCAGCAGCAGTATCAACCTCGGAGTTCCTTGTCGCCTCAGTCCCAGGCATTCCAGCTACAACACCCCCAGCAGTATGCATAAGCCCAAGCCCTGAGTCAGAACAGGCAGCGAGGATTTCAGTAGAAGGGACCAGCATCCCGAGGGCATGGTCAGGCTATGGTGATGACCGTAGAGGAAGGATTGGCACCAGGACAGGTAGTGGCAGGTACTATTCTCGTCAACTCCTTTCCAGCTTCAGCGTTATTTGATTCTGGTGCATCGTATTCATTTATGTCTACAAGATTCGTGACACGGATAGGACTGGAGCCGAGTCGTTATCGGTAAGGCTCAATATACTTACTGGTAACGGACTTGTGGGAGTAGATAGAGTGTTTTTCTCGTGTCGGATCGTAGTTAGCAGTAGAGAATTTTTCGCTAGATTGATAGAGTTTTCGATGGCCGATTATGATGTGGTCTTAGGGATGGATTGGTTGAGAAACCAGTATGCTAGAATAGACTGCCACATCGGTAGGGTTATTTTTAGCATTCCAGGCGAGCCAGAGTTTTTCTTCTCCTGAGGCGAAGTTGAACCTTCTCCTCCAATATTGCGGATGGCAGTAGCAGCGGTGCAGTTACCTCGGATAGTTGAAGAGTTTCTAGATATTTTCCTAGAAGAGCTTCCAGGGATGCCGCCAGAGCGGGAGATCGAGTTCACCATTGACTTGATTCCCGGGACAGCCCCAGTATCAGAGAGAGTCTACAGGATGGGGCCGTCAGAGTTAGAGATATTGTACAAGATTATTGAAGAACTCAGAACCAAGAGATTCATTCGTGCTAGTGGATCACCTTGGGGAGCTCCGATGCTTCTGGTGAAAAAGAAGGATGGTACGTCCAGGTTATATGTAGATTATCGTACCCTGAACTCAGTGACAATCAAGAACAGATACCCTCTTCCGAGGATAGATGACTTGTTTGATCAACTCAAGGGGGGCAGCAGTATTCTCGAAGATTGACTTGCGCTCAGGATACCATCATATCAGAGTCAGAGAGTAGGACATCCAGAAGACCGCTTTCAGATCCCGGTATCGGTATTGGGAGTTCCTTGTTATGCCATTTGGAGCAACCAATGCGCCGGCAGTATTCATGGACCTCATGAATCGCATCTTTATGCCCTACTTGGATCAGTTTGTGATCGTGTTCCTAGACGACATCCTGGTCTACAGTAAGAGTTTAGCGGAGCATGAATAGCATCTCTGTGTTGTCCTCCAGATTCTCAGGGAGCTTTAGTTATATGCTAAGTTCAGTAAATACGAGTTCTGGCTCGATCGCATTTCGTACTTGGGTCGTATCATCACAAGAGGAGGAGTGGAAGTGGATCCCTAGAAGATTGTGGCCATTGAGACATGGCCGGTACCCAGCACAGTTGCAGCAGTTCGCAGTTTTCTTGGTTTGGCCGGCTACTACCGGCAATTTGTTTCAGACTTTGCTCGGATCTCAGCACCATTAACCCAGTTGACCCGTAAGGATGTGTCGTTTGCTTGGACAGCAGACTGTCAGGATTCTTTTTAGAAGTTGAAGCGAGGCTTGATGACGGCTCCCATTCTTACGCTTCCCGATGGGACCGAAGGATTCTCAGTATATTGTAATGCTTCAGGCAGAGGCCTAGGATGCGTTCTGATGCAGCGTGGGAAGGTAATATTTTATGTGTCATGACAACTTCGTGATCATGAGAGGAATTATCCAACCCATGACTTGGAGCTGGCCGCAGTAGTATTTGCACTTAAGTTGTGGAGACACTACTTGTACGGAGGTAGGGTAGAGATTTTCACCAACCACAAGAGCCTGAAGTATGTTTTCATCCAGAAGGATCTTAACATGCGTCAGAGGAGATGGCCAGAGCTACTTGTAGATTATGATGTCAACCTGCAGTATCATCCTGGAAAGGCCAACGTCGTAGCAAATGTATTGAGTAGAAGAGCCGGAGTTTATTTCCTAACAGCGCAACCAGAGCTGTTAGCAAACCTTCAGAAGATGGGTATCGAAGTTGTTCTCCCTTCCAGTGTGGCATTGATGGCAAGCATGCAGGTTCAGTCCACTATAGTCGAGAGGGTCCGGATGGCGCAGTCAGCAGAGTCCAAGCTTCAGCGACTCAGAGCAGAGTGTGAGGCAGGACGAAGACCAGAGTTATATATTCATGAAGATGGTACACTTCGACATAGTAATCGTCTTTGTGTACCCATTGGAGATATCAGACAGAAGAACATGGCAGAGGCCTACAGTTCTCAGTATTCCATTCATCCTAGTGGTACGAAGATGCACCGTGATATCCATCAGCACTTTTGGTGGAATGGCATGAAGAGGGAGATAGCCCAATTTATATCTCGGTGTTTGGTTTGCCAACAAGTTAAAGCTGAACATCAAAGGCCAGCTGAACTTCTTCAGCCCTTGCCGATTCCAGAATGGAAGTGGGAGCATGTAACCATGGATTTCGTGACTGGATTACCTAGATCTCCAGCTGGTCGAGATGCTATTTGGGTAATAGTTGACCGGCTCACGAAGGTGGCTCACTTCCTTCCGTTCAGAGTTGATCAGTCGACGGCTCAGCTAGCAGAAATGTATCTCAGGCAGATCGTCAGGCTTCACGGTGTACCAGTCAGTATCACCTTGGACCGAGATTCAAGATTTACGTCGTACTTTTGGCGTAGCCTGCAAGAGAGTTTGGGAACTCATCTCCAGTTCAGCTCAGCATATCATCCGCAGACAGATGGTCAGTCGGAGCACACAATCCAGACTCTTGAAGATATATTGCAGTCCTGTATACTTGACTTCGGTGGTTCGTAGAAAGATTACCTCCACCTGGTGGAGTTCTCATACAACAACAGTTTCCAGGCCAGTATCCAGATGGCACCGTTCGAGGCACTGTATGGTAGAAAGTACAGATCCCCGCTAGCCTGGGATGATGTTGGAGAGAGACAGATGTCCTGTCCAGAAATGATTGCCCAGACAGTTTAAGTGGTCAGAAGAGTCAGGGATCATCTTCGAGTTGCCCAAGATTGCCAGCATCATTGGGCCGATTCTCATCGGCGTCCTCTTGAGTTCTCTGTCGGCGACCATGTATTTCTAAAGATTTTGCCTAACCGTGGCGTCATTCGTTTTGGCGTATGGAGAAAGCTTAGTCCTAGGTATATAGGACCGTTCGACATCCTGGAGCGAGTAGGTGATGTATCCTATCGTCTCGCTCTTTCGTAGTCGCTACATGAGGTGTATGACGTGTTCCATGTATCCCAATTGAGACGGTATATCCCGGACCCGAGCCATATCCTGGATCATTCAGAATTGGTTGTTGGTACCAACCTTTCGTATGAGGAGTAGCCCGTGTCTATATTGGATCGGAGAGAGAGAAGATGCTCAAGAACAAGACTATCAAGTTAGTCCGAGTTGCTTGGGGTCATTACTTTTTGGGTGAGTCAACGTGGGAGCGTGAGGATGATATCCGATCGTAATATCCCGACCTGTTTGACTCATAAGGTATAATCCCTTCTTATGCCTTATGATCTAAGTTCCTTGCTTGAATGAATGATTGATTGCCAAGTTATAGCTTGCTTGTGATTAGTATAGCTTATTCTTGCCCCTCTAGCCTCTTAATTAAATTTCGAAGACGAAATTCTT